>VDFB02110910.1:0-94445 GCA_007258455.2 Sequoia sempervirens
GTTCCCAAGAGAGTTGCAAGGGTTCCTTCACCCAGGTCTTCTCCTTCTTCGTTAGATTTTTCGTATGCCTTCTCAGCCTCAACTTCTATTTACTCATCTGACTTGAATTCAATATAGTGCACCTGACCTTTGCCAAGGCATGTGTGTCCTCGCTCCCAAGGTTCTTTGCAATGGAAATAGGATTGCTTCCTCTCGAGTTCATTTTGTTGTCTTGATTTTTTTTAATGGTGGCAGAATCTTTTGTGTGCTTGATTCTCCCTTTTGGATCTTCTTTTGGTTTATAAGTGGAGCGCTAGCATAGGATTTACTCCAAGGTAAGGAAGACTTCAAAGTGAGGGCCTTATTGATTGCTCCTTGAAGAGTGGAAGGCTCCAATGCCTGACTAATCCCTTAATTGGATCTACCAATCCTTCTACGAACAAAATCATAATCCTTTTCTTAGATACACCGAGAACTTTGATATCTATCCTCTAAAAGTTGTGCCAATTCTTGAAAGTGAATTTTTGGATCAACCCTATCAAATCTTTCAATCAGCTTCTCACCAAATTCTTCAAAAGTAGTGATGAGACTATGTCCTTCACTATGCTGTGGTACCATCATTCATGGGCTACCCTTTGTAGATGGAGTGAGGCAAACATGATGGGTTCTTCTTTGTACATTGGATTTAGAGACATGTAGCTGTTGATTTTTTGGATCCAAGCATGGGCTGAACACTTTTGTGTCCCATCAAACATAGGTACAGGAACCTTGTCCAAACATTGTTGCAATTCCTTGTTAGCTAGATTTTGAATTGTTTTCTTCTCAGTTCAAGGACCATTTTGGAATTTGATGTTGCAAAATGCAAAAAATGATAGATTATACCCATTTTTTTGCTCTAGGGCTTTGTATTTAGTGTGCAGGGCTGAAAAGTCATCAATCAACTTTATTGCCTCTTCTTCTGGTTGATCTCTTCTTTGCAAGAATTTTTGTTAGAAAGGATTGAGCGAAAAACCAATTGTTGATTAATCTCCAATGCACTTCTCCTTCCAATATGTGATTTTGGAGTTCTGAGAGCTTTTTGACCTTGCACAAATTGCACCGACATTGCCATCATGTCTTTGAGTGCTTGGGCCAATTCTCTCTACCTTGCATCCAAATGATCATTTGCATTGAACATGGCTTGATTCTTTTCTTTCTTTGTCAAATGACACCTCCTTCTGTCTACCATCTTGTTTTCCCTAAATTGTGTAAACCCTTGATCCGCAGGTTGTTGGGACCAAGGCTTTGATATCATTGTAATATCCTTAATTAGGGTTATTGTATATTTCTATTGATTTAACTCCACAGAAGACCAATGTATGAATCTTAAATCCAATAAGATCTAATGCAATAGGTAATATACTTAACAAAATATGGAGAAATGAGTTATAAACTCTTGCAAAATGCATGGTCAACACAACAATTCGCAATAATTGACTACTCTTATTACAATGGAAATTTAACTTATAGTCAATTCAATGTATCAAGATTTTGGGAACAATATAATTAATATTATTATTAAGAAATATGATGAATCCACAGCCAATGGTTCTATAGGAGCCACCTTAGAATTACAAACCCTAGGCGCTAAGAGAGCCGCCTTAAACTTAGACAAACAAGCACCACCCGAATAGCAAATCAGTGAAACTCAATTATAATCCATGTGGAATTGCTTGTGACTGGTTTAGAATGTTTCGTCCACTAACCAGCTATGTAAATCAGGCGGTTGACATCCTCCAATCTCTAGTGATAGAACAGGGTGTCCAATAACAACTATTCAAGTAAAATTAATGGATAAATAAACATGCCTTCTCTTGATCTTTGTCATGATTAAATATGTAATTTTCAAATTCTTTCTCCCTTCCCTCCAAAATACACGTGCACACAATCCTTTGCTGACACTATTATTTTAAAATAATCAATTTGTTACGTAACACCCACATTCCCCATAAACTAGGCAGCCAATTTAAAGACTTACATTTCCCTATGTTACTTTCACTAAGCCCACATGAAGTGAAAAATGGGCTTATGGGTGGATCCAGAATCATAGGGGAAAAAGGGACATGACAGCTTACCACATATCTGCCACATGCTTTGTTTTATAATGACTAATGAGTAATATTTACTAATGCGGCTCATATGAGTATCTGACTAATACTTAGCTTCTTTCGAGCAACTACACTAGATACTAACAATGGAAGACCAAGAATCACATGTTAGTGTTCCACCTTAGAAGTCACATCCATACTAGAAGCCAACAACAGAAGATGAAGAGTCATGACTTTAAATTCCATATCAGATGTCACTTTGGGGATTTGAACTAGGGTCTCCAAAATGAGAACCCAATGCTTTAACCAATTGAGCTTAACCCCTTTGACATCACATGTTTTGTTTGTAGTCTGGCCTTTGTTTCTGTTTTTGTGATGCCTTTGGCATATTCCAAAGAAACATTCAACAGTGCATTGGATTATTTTTGTTGTTTCTGCATATTAATATAGTTTCTTCCTTTTGATCTTTGATTGTAGTCAACACAAACATGTGTTCTTCTATATATTGTGCTCTCTGTTTTTTTAATTTGTTTCCCAAGTCCCTACTTTTCAGTAGTCCTATTGTAAGTTTGCAGATTTTGAAAATTCTGATCTCGTGATAACATGCATCTTAAAATATACATTGCAGGTTGAATATGATCCAAAATTGATTAAATATGAGCAGCTATTAAATGTGTTCTGGTCCAATCATGATGCCACTCAAGTTTTTGGACAAGGTCCTGATGTGGGTGATCAATACAGGTAATTGACCTTTGCCTGCTGACATTTTAAAATGTCATGTTTCCAGCCAAAACAAAATTGAATTTGGTTATTGTGTAGCAGGTCTGTCATCTTTACCAATGGGAATGAGGAAGCTAAGCTGGCCGCAGTGAGCAAAGAAAGAGAACAAACTAAAATAAGGGACAATTTAGTAACAACACAAATTCAAGAATTTGAAACCTTTTATCCTGCTGAACCTGAACATCAGGTAGACGTTGTCATTTCTGGTTGTTTGTTGATGGTCTTGTATGGAAAATCGTTTTTAAAAATTGCCCATGAATGCTATCATGATTCATCTACTTTAATCATTTTTCAATTAGCCAATAGGCTTTTACTGTGAACATCCAATTCAAAAAACTGATGGTTACTTTGTCTTAAGTGAGGTAACTTTTTTCACATGCCATAACTACCAGCAAATAGGATAAGAAAAATAATATGAAAAGACATATCTCAATCCAGCGGATAGGAGGATGAATACACTTCTGACAAAAAAAGAGTAGGCAGTGAATATTTGATATTATATATTAAATTTGCATGTTTTTGGTTTTTTGTTTTATTTCTAAAGTGAACCACAACATCATAATTGCTGATCGAGTAGGAAAAGGCTCTGATGTTATTGGGAACTTCCAGGGTGATGTTCTGATATTATAGCAACTGGAAGATTATGAAGATTGACAATAATTACCATGCCATAACTAGGCATGCCTGTAATAAATTTCTGATGCCAGCTCCCACAAATATTAAAATATACAGTGAAATATAAACTCATATAAAACCAGTATTTTGCAGTAATTTTTTACCCAATTCAAATTGTCTCACTATTATCTGATCTTGTTCGAGATCCATAAATATTTGCAGTGCTTCATTTTAATCATTATGGACCAGAAGTCTTTCTGCTATGTTAAGAAAAAGGCTAAGCTGCGTCATTGTAAGATGAATGATGGTGGTCAGTAGAATGGCAATGGTGAGAAGGGAAAAGTGAGTATTATACACCTCTGTGGTTTTTCATGCAGTCTTCACTGGGTGGATTGCTTGATCCCAAGGTTGCACCCAAATGGTCTGGTGGTAGCTGTACACACCTGCTCATATGGGATTTGGGGGGCTCCCATTTGAAAGGGACTAGGTGCTGCTTGTCTGCCAAGTTTATCCCTCATTTTTATGATTTCAGTTCTAATTAAATGCCTGCTTCATTGAATTTGTCCCATCTATGTCAAAATTCATCATTCTGATATGCAGTTCTACAAATTGTAAGGACTTTGGAATTTTGAGCTTTTCTACGGTTTCCCGCACTTGTTTGCTTCATGTCATAGATTTATCACTGTAAGTTATGGTGGTTTTTGCATCCACAAGATTATCAGTTTGCAACAGTTATCGACTTACTGTGAACTGATTCATACATGAATACTTATAGTGAACTGATGAATAATTGAAATTGTGAAGTGCCTAGTTGCAGGTAACATTGGATTGCCTGCTTTTCAGGACTGCAAAACAACTATATAATTCTTTGAGGACTCAAATTGTAACTTAGTCCTCACATTGCCATGATTGCTTCTGCTGATTCTAATTTTTAATGGAATTAGTCTGTAAAGAAGAACCCATTTACTTGTTTCACCTCAAATGTTATTATTAATCTCAGTTTTCCTGGGTGGGGTGCCGATTGATGTAAAGAGGGTAAGTGGAAACTGATTATTTAAGTAAATTCTCCTTTGATTTGCCTTTCCTCGCTTGCATATCTTGCTTTGTTTAGATACAGGAAAATTGCAGCAAAATGGAGCTGCCAATTGAGCCAATTTTGATGGTTTTTAAATATTGCCATTCCATATAGAAAATTGGGCCAAAATAGAGATCAATGGGACTGTTCTGAGTCAGGGCACATATTTCTTTTAGAGATCAATGAAATATATGCATCTGAGCTGCAGATCTATGGTATTTTCAATTGATATCACCGCTGGCCTGTTCTAAATTTAGATTTCAAGAGTCACTGATTTGTCAATTTTTTAAATTTGTCATTTGGATATCAAGGCATTTTGTGAAATTTGTATTATTTATGTTCTTACCCTTTTTATGATTTATATTCTCTGCAGATGCATTCACACACAGAGAATTCAATTTATATATGATGCACTTGGAATTGTGAAAAACTCAAATTTGAAGACAGCATTTGAGCATAACCAACCTGCATCTACTTCCAGGAACTGGGCAATCTTGCCATTTACCCTAGCCAAATTAGAAAAGATTTTTAGGACCTTGTATCCCTTCTCTTCCAAATCGCCCAACGGAAAAAAGAAAGTTATCTATACATATTAAGACTCGGAGTTTTATATGTATATCATGCATTCACTTTAACTTCTATCCATTTTTCAAAATTGAAATGCATACGGATTGAGAAGATCCAATGTCAAGTTTTGAGAGATAATGAAGTGAATTTTCAGTCCCTTTATTCCTATTTAGAAACTTTTTTTGAATCTTGGATGTATTACTTCAAAGGCATTTTTACTCGTACTCTTTTTAAGAGAAAATCAAAGTTTCATAAACTGAAAAACATAAGAATGGTTCAAAGTTTCATAAACTGAAAAAACATAAGAATGGGAACCAGGACTTCGAGAGATTATGCAATGTCGATGTGACAATACTGCATTAAGGGCTTTCAAGTTGAAAAGATATAATGCAAAGATGCAAGAAAGATTGTCAGAAGATGCAAATACAAGCTAGGTATTGAGTTTCTATAGAACTTAGTGTTAGAAGGATTGTCATTGATGTCAAACAAAGAACTTGGTATGAGATATAGATGATCAAATTGTTTTCAATGTTCAAACTTATAAATCAAAATTCATCAAGCTTTCAGTTTTGAAGATCATCGAAGCTCATAAGTAAATCAGAGTTCATCAAACATTCAGATTTGAAGACAGATTTGAAAACTATCAAGTTCATAAGATTATCGAAATTCATCAAGCTATTCACGTAAAAAGTCAAAGAACTCTTGATAGACGTCACTTGATATTTGAGCAAGACAATACGTATGATAAGTCCGTCTAATTTAATAAATCCAACTAATATAATAGTTTAATAATACGTATTATGATAAGTCTGACTAAATTAAAACGTAATTACAAAGAGGTGCAGTCTGACTAAATTAAAACGTATTTACAAAGATGTGCGAAACTTTGATAATACACATTTTAAAAAATATGCGAATCTTTGATTACAAAGACACAATCGAAAAAGTGTGTTCCATTGAAAAGACGGGACTGTTTCTGAAGAAATGTGACTCATGTGTCGGAAAAAAATAATTTGAAGTATGCTTTTAAAATAAAATCTGGAAATAGTGTTATTAATAAAAAGACGTGTCTTCAGGATGAGTCTTATTGGTGAGATTTTTTCTTAACAAAAATAGCTTTCAATCAAATGAGATCTGAAGTAAATCATTGTTACCAAATGGTATGATCTGTTTTAAGGAAAAGACACATTACTTATACAAAAAGTCATACTCCTTGACCAAAACATGCACATATAAAGGTGGATCAAATCAGTTTTGAAATGTGTGGTTGTGAAGTTCAAGTAGTCTAAATTAGAAGCCTATCTTCTTGTGTGGGCTGAGTGTGAGAATTTACATCACAAAGGCAGATTGGAGGATTGGCAGAGTGCAGATCTGATTGACTTCATTTGATTCATCCATCAAGTCAAGGTTTGGTGCCTTGCACTAGGGGTTGGTGCTCCTTGTAGGTAGGTGCCTACTAAAGTTGTAAAGGTTAGGTGTTCCTTGTAGGTTGAATCCTACTAAATCATCTTTCTTGTAGATATAGTAGGTTGGTGCCTACTTTCTTGTAAAAATCATTTCAATAAAGTTGTGTCAACTTGTGTAAATTGGTTCATATCAAAAAGTTGATTGTAATAAGTTTGAAAAAGATTAAGAATTAAAAGTTTGTGTTGATTTACTGATTCACCGCCCCCCCCTCTCAGTAAATCTTTTGTGCTCTTCAATTGGTATCAGAGCAAGGTCCTTCTTGAAAGCCTAATTGCTTGAAGGAGATCCTTAAGAGCACTCATGGCAGATCATAACAACACAGTGAAAGCACCCATCTTTGATGGGACTAATTATGCATTTTGGAGTATTAAGATAGAAGCGTATTTGAATGCACTTGGGTTTGATGTGTGGCAATCTGTTGTTGATGGGTATACACCTCCAGCTACCCCTCCAACGGATCAAGCAGGGAAAAAGAGAAGTGAGAACAATGCAAAAGCTAAGCATGCTCTTCTTTGTAGCCTAACAGATTCTGAATTTACAAAGGTCATGAGGTGTAAGTCAGCAAAAGAAATTTGGAACAAACTTCAAAATATCTATGAAGGAGATGCAAAAGTAAAGAAGGCAAAGTTGCAAACTCTTAGAAGGAAGTTAGAAACTCTTAAGATGGAGGATGATGAAGATATTGATTCATATTTTCTTCGTGTTGATGAAACGGTGAACATCATGAGAGGACTTGGTGAAGAGATTGATGATGCCTTCATTGTTGACAAAATTCCAAGATCTCTCTCTACAAAGTTTGAGGCCAAGGTTGCAGCATTAGAAGAATTAACAAACTTGGATCAGCTATCAAAGGATGAATTGCATGGGATCCTTGCTGCCTATGAGATGAGGATTGAAGGAAGATCACCACAAAAGGAAGTTTCATTCAAAGCATCCAAAAAGGGCAAGAACAAGCATGAAGAAAATGATGAAAAATCAAGTGATGAAGCAGAAGCTTACTTCATGGGTAAACTTAACAAAGGAAAAGGAAAATACAAAGGGAAATTTCCTTTTAAATGCTTTAATTGTGGAAAAGTGGGATATTATGCCTCAAAATGTCTTCAAAATGAAAGTAGCTCCAGTGAAGAAGAAAAGGAAATCAGCAACAAGGAAAAGGGAAAGAAGAATTTCAACAATAACTCGAAGAAGAAGTTTCAAAAACATAAGAAGAGTTTCTATTCAAAGAAAGACAGCAGCACCTCCGAAGAACAAAGTGAAGATTGCTCAAGCAATGGGGAAGATGAAATATTGTTTATGGCTGAATGTGAAGAACAAAATGTTGATCAAGAATGCGAAGAAGAAGAGGAGATAGATCAAGATTGCAAAGAAGGAGAGGAAGTAGATCTTGAAGAAGAATCGCACTATGCTTACAAGAAAAATGAAGACTTGAAGGAGGCTGCCAAGCTATGCTCCACGGGGACGCGTCCCCTGTGTTTTTATGTCGTTTCCCGTACCGGGTACGAAACGGGGATGGCTAGGAAACGTCCCCTAGCCGTCCCCTTTTTCCCTCCAAGTACCCGATACTTCCAGGGGACTTTTGGCAAAAGGCAAGGGACGTAGGATACTTCTAGAAGTACCCGAAACTTCCCAGCAGTCCCTCATCCGTACTAGGTACTTGTAGAAGTACCCTATGGCCCAGCAGCAAAAAAACACATTTTTATAAAAAATTAAAGTTTTTTAAAATGAAAAAAAGGCATGGGCGGGCCCACAAGGGACGCCCCATGCCACTTAACCTAATTTATGCCTTATATATGCCCTAAAATGAGAAAAAGCAACTCATTTTTACATTTGGCTTGTGAAGTGAAGGAGAGCAAAAGAAGAACAGCTAAGTGAAGGATCGCCAGACTAGTCAGTATCGTCAGACTCCAGCCTTACGTTGAGATGTTAATCCCAAAGATGCTATACAGATTGAAGAGAATGCACATGAGGGATTGGTTGGGGTTCCATTGGTTGAGGCAGATCCTTCTATTGACATGGACACTGACACTAACTTGGACTCGAGCTCTAATGGCGAGGGCGATGCTGATTTAGACCTACCTTCTGCTGATTAGGGACCTTGGACAGCGATATATTTTCTTAGTTTTATGTTTAGCATGTCATTTCATAGTTGAGACTTGGAGACTTTGGGCATTTTGGTTATAATTATCAGACTTTTATATGATATGTGTGCACATTGATAATGAAAAGCATTTGAATTTTGTTAATTTGTTTGTCGATTCTCATGTGAAATCTCAATTCAAGTCTAATGATATGTATTAAGCTTATACAAATTTCTAGAATGAATGCTTTATAAATGTTATGCTATGAACATTTGAAATTTCTATATATTTTTAAAAAATTCCCTATTTTTTTATCAGCCGTCCCCTGCCGTCCCCTAAAAAATGACCCAAAAGTACCCCCATACCAAAAACTCGTCTCGCCGTACCGAGTACTCCCCGTCCCCGAAACCCCGTGGAGCATAGCTGCCAAGTACAAGTTGAAGATCAAAGAGATGACAAAAGACTTGGAGAATTCAAGCAAAACCATTGAAGATTTGAGAACTCTAATCATGGAAGTTGAAAGAAATGAAGAAGAAATGAAAAGCAAACTCAATACAAAGGAGATGAAATGTGACAAGCTGGAGCAAGAAATAGCAATGCTAAAGATAGAGTTGGAGCAAACAAAGGTACAACACACAAAGATTGATGAAGAATCGAGCAAGTTGATTGAGCTAATGAAGGCTCAAGTTGTTCTTCAAAACAAAATAGGGGGCTGTTTTGAAGGACAATCCAAGAAAGTTGCTGACTCTAAAGAAAAATCTAAGACCTTCTCAAAGCAAGGTGAAGAAGAATGGATAAGTGTTGATCCTAAAAGAAGACTGAATACTAGGCACTTCTATGCATTTAATGGCTATTGTTTTCTATGTAACAAATTTGGCCACAAGGCCTTAAATTGTAAAAATAAAGTAAAAAATATTCCTAGCTACCTTAGGAAAGATTATAATCCTTTCACACCATTAATGGACTATAATAGTCTATGCTACAATTGTAATAACCTTGGGCACAAAGCACAAGCTTGTAGGACAGTTTCTAATGATTCTCCAAAGCAAAACAAGAAAGAAGATAAGTCCATTAAAAGGAAAGAAATGCCTATCAAAGTGTGGAGGAAAAAGGAGAAATCAATGTTCATTCAAACCGCCTTACATGCTGAAAGTAAGAAGGATAGATGGTACATTGATAGTGGGTGCTCAAAGCACATGACAGGTGACAAGAGCAAATTCATCTCTCTTGAACCTACTGATGAAGGAACAGTAAGATTTGGTGATAATACAAAAAAACAAATAAAAGGAAAAGGAACACTTAGTCTAGATAATGGGAAAACAAAAACAGAAAATGTTTTGTATGTTAAGGGCCTAAAAGAAAATCTTCTAAGTGTTAGTCAACTTTGTGATCAAGGGCATAGCATCACATTTCTTTCTAATACATGTGACATTAAGAAAGATGGAAAGCTGGTTGCTCAAGCTGAAAGGAAACATAATTTGTATGTCTTAAAGGAGATAAGTTGTGAAAGTTGCAACTTAGTACAAGAGGATGAAAGTTGGTTATGGCACAAGAGGCTAGGCCATCTCAACTTTGATAATATTGTCAAAGTTAGCAAATCAAATGCTGTAAGAGATATGCCAAGGATAACAAAACCTTCTAATATCATTTGTAGAGAGTGTCAACTTGGAAAGCAAACAAGGTCAAGCTTTAAGCCTAAGGAGCACTCTTCTTCAAAGCCATTAGAACTCATACATACAGATCTTTGTGGGCCAACCAAATCTAAGAGCATGAATGGAGAAAGATATTTTATGTTGTTGATTGATGACTTCTCAAGAATGACTTGGGTTGCATTTTTGAAAGAAAAATCTGAAGCTTTTGATAAATTCAAAGCTTTCAAAGAGCTGGTTGAAAATGAAGCAAACATCAAGATAAAATGTCTTAGATCAGATCGAGGAGGAGAATTCACATCAAAGGAATTTGAAATTTTTTGCATAGAACATGGAATTAAAAGGCAATTTTCTGCAGCAAGAACCCCTCAACAAAATGGGGTTGTAGAAAGAAAAAATAGGACAGTTCAAGAAATGGCAAGGGCAATGCTAAATGAATCTAAGATAGCAGATTCCTTTTGGAAGGAAGCAATTCATACAGCAGTTTACATCTTGAATCGTGCACAAATAAGAGTGAACAATGAGAAGACACCATATGAACTTTGGAAAGGTAGACCAGCAACTGTCAAGTACTTCAAAAATTTTGGAAGCACTTGCTACATTAGAAGAGATGAAGAAGATCTGAGCAAATTTGACACAAGAGCAGATGAGGGAATCTTTCTTGGCTACTCTTCAAAAAGTAAGGCATATAAATGCTACAATAAAAGACCTCACAAAATTGTTGAAAGTGCTAATGTAAGAATTGATGAAGGAAAGCAATTCAAAGAAGTTGGACAAAGTGATCACTATGTTCAAACTATGAATGATAAAGACAAAGAAGATGAGGACTCCAAAGAGGAAAAAGAGGAGGAAGAGACAGAAGAAGAAGAATCTTCACAACGGACTTCCATGAAGACACCAAAGACACCTTCCAAGTTTGTTCAAAAGAACCATCCTGAAGATTTGATCCTTCAAGATAGATGTAGATCTACAAGGAAAATGGTGGATTACAATGAAGATTGTCATGTAGCATTTCTTTCTCAAGTAGAGCCCAAAACCTTTGAAGAAGCAAGCAAAGACAAACATTGGATTAGTGCAATGAATGAAGAATTGGATCAAATAGAGAAAAATGAAACTTGGGAACTTGTTCCAAGGCCAAAAGATAAGAATGTAATTGGTACAAAATGGGTTTTTAGAAACAAATCAAATGAAGATGGTCAAGTCACAAGGAACAAAGCAAGATTAGTGTGCAAGGGCTATGCACAAGTTGAAGGAGTAGATTTTGAAGAAACATTCGCCCCTGTTGCAAGGATTGAAGCAATTAGAATGTTTTTATCCTATGCAAGTCACAAGAAGTTTAAGGTGTATCAAATGGACGTCAAATATGCTTTTCTCAATGGAGATCTAGAGGAAGAAGTTTATATTGAACAACCTGAAGGTTTCCTTCTATCTAAAGATAAGGATTATGTGTGCAAATTGAAGAAAGCTCTCTATGGGCTTAAACAAGCCCCAAGAGCTTGGTATTCTAGGCTTGACAAATATCGCAAAGAGAAAGGTTTCAAAAGAGGAGATGTAGACATCAATCTATACATCAAAGAAGATGGACACTTATTGATTGTGGTGGTGTATGTAGATGACATAATTTTTGGTGGAGATAAGGACAAAATGTGCAAAGATTTTTCTTCATGTATGCAGAAGGAGTTTGAGATGTCAATGTTGGGAGAACTATCCTTTTTTCTTGGGCTACAAATCTCACAATCTAGCAAAGGAATTTTCATCTCCCAAACCAAATATGTGAAGGAAATGTTGAAGAAATTTAGGATGGAAGATTGCAACCCTGTGAGCACTCCCATGGTTATAGGTTGCAAGTTAAGCAAAGATGATGAATCCCAACAAGCGAATCAAACACTTTATAGATCAATGATTGGAAGTTTACTTTACCTAACTGCTACAAGACCAGACATAATGCAAGCTGTTGGAGTGGTGGCAAGATTTCAAGCAGCACCAAAAGAAACACATGTGCATGCAGTAAAACGTATATTCAAGTATTTGAAAGGCACTATGGAGTATGGTTTGTGGTACCCCAGCAGAAATGATTTCACTCTTGATGCATTCACAGATGCTGATTGGGCTGGCAATGTGGATGATAGAAAAAGTACAAGTGGAGGAGCTTTTTTTCTTGGAGGGAACTTAGTATCTTGGATAAGTAAAAAGCAAGAATCAGTCTCTCTATCTACGGTAGACGCTGAATATATAGCAGCAGTAGCATGTTGCACTCAACTTTTGTGGATGAGGCAAACTTTAAAAGATATCAAGGTAGAATACAATCATCCTTGCACTATCTATTGTGACAATACTAGTGCAATCAACATCTCAAAAAATCCAGTGATGCACTCAAGGACCAAGCATATTCCTATTAAGTATCACTTTTTGAGAGAGCAAGTAGCAGAAGGACAAGTGTGTTTGGAATACATAACTACAACAGAACAAATTGCTGATATATTCACCAAACCTCTACCAAGGGATACATTTGAGTATCTAAGGGACAAATTGGAAGTTGTCCCACATCCATCAAATTGATTGGTGGAAGCATACATTTAGGGGGAGCTACGCACAAAATCTTGTAGCTTCATAGAACAAACATAAAATATTGTTAGAAGACTCCTTGCCATTGATGTCAAAGGGGGAGAAATTGGACACAGGGGGAGCAAAAGAAAAGGATCAAGTTGCCATTGAAGAGGTTGCCATCAATGACAAAGGGGGAGATTGTTAGAAGGATTGTCATTGATGTCAAACAAAGAACTTGGTATGAGATATAGATGATCAAATTGTTTTCAATGTTCAAACTTATAAATCAAAATTCATCAAGCTTTCAGTTTTGAAGATCATCGAAGCTCATAAGTAAATCAGAGTTCATCAAACATTCAGATTTGAAGACAGATTTGAAAACTATCAAGTTCATAAGATTATTGAAATTCATCAAGCTATTCACGTAAAAAGTCAAAGAGCTCTTGATAGACGTCACTTGATATTTGAGCAAGACAATACGTATGATAAGTCCGTCTAATTTAATAAATCCGACTAATATAATAGTTTAATAATACGTATTATGATAAGTCCGACTAAATTAAAATGTATTTACAAAGAGGTGCAGTCCGACTAAATTAAAAGGTATTTACAAAGATGTGCGAAACTTTGATAATACACATTTTAAAAAATATGCGAATCTTTGATTACAAAGACACAATCGAAAAAGTGTGTTCCATTGAAAAGACGGGAACTTTGATAATATGCATTTAAAAAAATATGCGAATCTTTGATTACAAAGACACAATCAAAAAAGTGTGTTCCATTGAAAAGACGGGACTGTTTCTGAAGAAATGTGACTCATGCGTCGGAAAAAAATAATTTGAAGTATGCTTTTAAAATAAAATCTGGAAATAGTGTTATTAATAAAAAGACGTGTCTTCAGGATGAGTCTTATTGGTGAGATTTTTTCTTAACAAAAATAGCTTTCAATCGAATGAGGTCTGAAGTAAATCATTGTTACCAAATGGTGCGATCTATTTTAATGAAAAGACACATTACTTATACAAAAAGTCATAGTCCTTGATCAAAACATGCACATATAAAGGTGGATCAAATCAGTTTTGAAATGTGTGGTTGTGAAGTTCAAGTAGTCTAAATCAGAAGCCTATCTTCTTGTGTGGGCTGAGTGTGAGAATTTACATCACAAAGGCAGATTGGAGGATTGGCAGAGTGCAGATCTGATTGGCTTCATTTGATTCATCCATCAAGTCAAGGTTTGGTGCCTTGCAGTAGGGGTTGGTGCTCCTTGTAGGTAGATGCCTACTAAAGTTGTAAAGGTTAGGTGTTCCTTGTAGGTTGAATCCTACTAAATCATCTTTCTTGTAGATATAGTAGGTTGGTGCCTACATTCTTGTAAAAATCATTTCAATAAAGTTGTGTCAACTTGTGTAAATTGGTTCACATCAAAAAGTTGATTGTAATAAGTTTGAAAAAGATTAAGAATTAAAAGTTTGTGTTGATTTAGGAGAGGATGTAGGTGGCAAATCCAACCAATAGGGAATCAACTACAAAGAGTGGAGATGGACCACCAAAAGTGGAAAGTGTTCCACCCTTTAAGGAAGGGACACCACATCACTTATCTCTTAGTAATAAACTCACTTTATTGTCCTAAGTAAGCTTAATAAAGTGTAGGGAAAACATAGGATTGAGGGAAAATAAATTAACCCACTAGGAAAATAAAAACCTACACCAACACCCCCCCTTAAGCGCAACTTAGGAGGATGACAAAGATGATGGGTCCCAACAAATGAGGCCATGTTAGGTACCTATGTACATATCAAATTCTTCCCCCAAAGAAGAAGAAGCCCCCCACTGCCCCCCACAAATAGAGAGAGAACACCCCCCAAAATAGAGAGAGAATAGAAGGACTAAGTAGCCCCTCCCCCCCGCACCCCCTTCCTCCCCAACCCCCCCTCCCCCCCAAGATATCCAATGGTAGATGCTTGAAATTGGATGGAGAAGATAGTCCACAATCGTTGAACAATGTTCCTCTCCTTAGGAAGAAACATAACCAATGGTGTATGCAAGCTATCTCCCAAGTCTTGAAAGGAATATCTAGGAAGAAAGTGCAAGATGTATGAAGTCTTTGAAGTTGGCTCAAGTATCCCCATGTCAATATTGAAAGTAGTCACAATCAAACCAAGGCGTTCTAGGCCACACTGTTGAAGATGACAAATCAAGATCTTCTAGAGATTGATGTAGAGCAAGATCCAAAGACTCAAGTATCTCCTCTAAAAATGTCTTCTCCAAATGATGATTCAAGGTATCCACACTCATGTCAAACTGTGATGAATGATCATGTAGAGAATGAACAAGAGGGTCAAAGTGTTCCCTCACAACATCTGAAGAAGAATCGACTTCATCAAGGAGAAGACAAATACAATCAATATTGTCTCCTAAATTTGTAATATGTGTCTCCATAAACAAGTCTGAAACTCTTGTCAAGAGATCATCCCACAAAGCTATATTTGGAAGACAATGGATGTCTTGTTGCAAGAAGTCATTGGAAACTTTCGAAGAAACAACTCTGGACTTTGAAGTAGCAACAGATGCAAAAATAGTGTCATCTAGATAAAAAATGAGGGACTCTACAAACAAACAAGAGATGTTTAGTAGAAATTGGTCCCAATAGACTGAATCCAAAAGACATAAATGATCCTGTTGCAATGAATCGTTGGAGGCTCTTGAAGAAGCATCTTTGGAATTTGAAGCTGCAATAGGTGATATTGATGTAATCTCAACATGAGGATGAGAAGCAAGAGAAGTCTTTATGTCGTTGGAATGTTTAGACATGCATAATACTCAAACTCCTCTAAAGTATCATCATTAAAGGGTATATTATCTACATCATCAAGTGGAATGAGGCAATCTGTAGTAGGATAATTTGGGAATGGAGAAACACGAGGGTCTCCAAACATATCCCAAATTTTGGTCCAAAGTGTGTGGGGACATTCAATGTCCGCTATAACCAACATTGTGTAATTATCAACATGAGAACCAGTTACTCCTAATACATCAATTCTATTACCCCATACTCATTTCCTTCCAGGTGTGTCTGGTTCAGGCATGAACCCATAAAGGAAGGCAAAAGTTTTAGCCATCTGAGATGGGTTATAATGCCTTTTTTCCAAAACTCATAATTAGCCTTTTCCAGGATTATCACAAAAGGATGATTAGAAAAACCCATGATACAATCCTCAAATGATTACAAAAGAACACCAAAAGAGAACATCAATACACTCCCACCCTTTTCACTAGTATCGAAGATCACCCCCCCAAATATTAACACTTTATAATTCAGTGCGATTACAAAGTCTTTTCCAAAATACAATGCTCAATAGACTAAAAATAGCCAAAATTACAAGTTCTGATACAAAATGAATTTGATCCAAAATCTGGAAAAATTAGCCTTATGGTTGTGTATTTCTCTTCAATATCTTTCCAACGCCTACTTGTTTCAAAAAAATAGAGCATCGAGGTGAAAGTTTTGAATTTTTGAAAAAAATTGCAACAAACAGCTTCAACCTGCAATATCAGGGCTCACTGCCAAGGGCTCATTGCCCAGGGAGATTACTTCTTCCGGATTACAAAGAAATAGTTACAAGGAGGTTAACTACCTCAGAGCAACTGAAGAAACCACCACAATAGCTCTTCACTATCGGCAACCTTTGGCTCATCGCCTCTAGCAACTTTTGGCACAATAAAATGTAGACACCTTCTGCTCACTGCTTCTGGTAGTCTTAGGTGTTCTTGCTCGCACTTTGATCTCAACACACAATCACACATACATCATTCCATGCTACATTCATCTCCAAAAACTTTACCTTGCATATATACCTTCCACAACCTCGATAACCTTCACTAGGTCAATTTCAATGAAATGTATGCACCTCAAATGTGCAACCACTAAATAGGTCGGCACCAAGCACCTTTGCAGTGTAAAGAAGTGAGGGCGGACCACATCAAGGGTTAACCAGGACCCAAATCTGCATTAACACGCTACACCAGGCTCCTACAAACCATGAAGCTTGTCCACAAACAATGCTAACACACCAGGTCGGCCAAACTGGCATTAACACTATCAAGCAACCAAATTCACAATTCACCAAGGCCAAAAACATCTTGCGGACCATGTAGCAACATTGCAATACACCTTGAAATATGCCAATATCAATAGAATATTCAAAACCATTGGCGCAAACACATGAAATTGAGAATTATCATCCTGTGCAACCAGTCAGACTGCCATAGAGATACAACACGTGAACTAAGTTTGCTGAACAGCTGGACACTAGTCAAACCAAGGGAAGGTAGGTACAAGCAATATTAGCACGTTTCCAAATCCGCAAGACAAGAAACTTTAGCGCGGACAAATGCGGAGTAGTTCCATTTCTCCTAGACATCCCTTTTCACAAACCAGAGATAATCCAACACACTGTCAAACATATCTTCTACTGCCACACGATCCAAAACCAAAAACTCTGGATATAACACTTTCAAAAACCTCTGATCATCACTTTCAAACCGCACAAGCGCATTTTCAAGAATGAAGAAATGCGGAGCAAAATATAGAACACTTCCTAGTCACCTTGTACAACCTTTATGCAAATTTTCTCAAAAGCACTTGGAAACCAAGTGACCCTGCTGTATCTGCAACACCTGCTCAACACCATACACACCTTCTACCAGAGGTTGACATCAATGACAACACTGATGATAACATAGTGCAACAAGAACACACTAAGACTAACAGCTCCATTATGAAGTTTTTTGTTTTACTTGAAGCAATGTAAGTTTGATTTTTATTATGTAATCCAGATTAAACCTTTTAGGATGATTTTTGTTGTCATCAGAATCCTGGAGTGTTATTCATTGTGGAGAATTCTTAAAGGCTGTAAAGATGCTTTCAGCCATTTATAAAATTTCTGAGCAGGGAATGAAAGCTCATTTTTGGCCAATCAGGGATATATGCTTTGAATATGCCATTTTGTTAGCTCATTGATGTTTGTTCATTTTGAAGGCTGGGTAAAATCTTATTTCCTAGATGTCTGAGGTCCATATTTATGGATTGTCTCTTGTTTGTCAAGTTATTATCGCCATAATCTTCCTATTTATATTTGTACCATTCCATCTTGTTTGCCCTCTTAATGTAAATTTGTTGCACAAGAATCTGTTACACTTTTGCTTCCTGGAAGTGAGCTTCTTTTGAAAGAATTCTGGTAAAAAGAAAATATGTCCTTGTTCTAGGGAATTTATCTGTGAAAGGGCATTCTCGGGTCTCTTGTACGTAATAGTAATGCCTAGAATCTTACATGGCCGTCTCTATATGTTCTGTGTAGTATAATGGGGTCAATGCCACTCGCAACAAAATTTAACTTCTTACAAATTTAAAATATTACTTTTTGCTATTAACATCACCAGGAATTAGCAATCATAGTATCTAAGTATACTTATTATTAACGTGGCTCTTTTTTGTGTATGTTTTGCACCTGTAGAAGTTTGAGCTCAGGCAGAATTCATTACTTCTCCAACTGATTGGAATGTTGCCTGAAGAGGAGTTCGTAAGGTCCAGTATGGCTACAAAATTGAATAGCTATGCTGCTGGGATGTGTGCACCTTCCATTCGTAAAGCCATTGATGCCAAGGTCAATGATATTCTCAAAAGCTGGCCACTGTCACGCCTTCTAGAGGAAGTTTGACTTATGAGTGAGTTCTTATATCAGGCTGTTTTAAAGCAAGGATGGTATGTAATTTTTATAGCAAAATGCTTTGTGTACTATATCAGCTTTTAGTCAGCTATCAGGTACATTTCTTCTCAAGTTTTGCTAATCATAGTGTCTTACCCGGTTTGTGGGCCCATCCCTAGTTGAAGAGGAGTAATTCATTATAGCATTTCTATCTTAACCGATCTTACTCGAAGGTGAGTATTATCAAACGACTTGAATATATAGGTCAAAGGCCTGCAATTAAGGGTTGCAGATAAAGCCTCTACGCATTTGCAACTTGTTTTCCAATGTATTATTACTAAATTCGAATTTTCTATTTTCTAGGCAAAGTGGGTTTGCTGACTGCTCATTTTGAAGTTGTTTTATCTAACTGTTCTTGTCTGTCATGTTACAGAAAGCAATTAGATTAATTTTTTGTCATGGTATTTTTTGCATTATAAAATCATAATTCTTCCTCTCTTTCTTTGTGTATAACCTGAAAATCATCAGTGAACTTTGTTATTTGTATTTCAATTTCAATTTGGATAATTTATAAATAATCTAATTTCACTTTTCTTTTGTTCCTCTACGATTGATGTGATTAATACAAAACTTCTTGACCATTATGTTTTATTGTACATTTTAAAAGTGAGGATTATACATGTAAACAAGCTGTATTTCAACTCGCTTGGTTTCCTCTTAGTGGTTGATTCTTTCTATTCCAAGATTTCTCAAAGAATTCTCAATTTGCAAGGATCCGTCCCTTTTTATTGACATGGGTAATACACTTGTGATCGTTGTAATATGGCTTTTCTTAGTGATCTTGCATTTAAACTACACGATCTATCTTGGTCTTCCATGTTACAACTTTCAACTCCAAAAACTTTGGTTTGGGGCAATGTCTGCAATAACCTTTACTCAATATATGAGGATTTTAGTCTCTTCAAAAATAGATTTCGTTGTTTGTCAGTGATATATGATACAAGCTTAGTCCACTGGTCGGGTACCAAATTTGAACATGTATGCCCGTGCGTATTGTGTTCAAGGAAAGTATGTTGATGCAAAAACATTGGAAGGAATTCTTATTGAAAACTTACAAAACTCTTTGTTTGTCAGTGATATATGATACAAGCTTAGTCCACTGTTCGGGTACATATTTGAACATCTATGGCCGTATGTATTGTATTTAAGGAAAGTATGTTGATGCAAAAACAGTGGAAGGAATTCTTATTGAAAACTTACAAACTCGATGCATTGATGGAGTTCCCAATTAATGCTTGTGTATGTTAGTTTATTTGGAGGCATTATTTGGAATTCTTATTGAAAACTTACAAACTCGATGCATTGATGGAGTTCCCAATTAATGCTTGTGTATGTTAGTTTATTTGGAGGCATTATTTGGAGGCATAAATGAATCATTGCATGGGATATTTAGAGGAGGATATCAGTATGTGTTTTATTTAATTTATATATTATATTGAAGTTTACTGATCTTTTACTAAACAAAAATGTGCAAATCTTAGAATGCTTGTTCCACAATGGTAGTTGTCACTATGTTAACTACTTTGTATGGTTGTTGGTTGCGAAGGTTTATTGTAAGGTTTTGCAAATTTGTTGAAATTTGATGTCATGTAGTGATTTTTTTTTTTTTTTTTCACTTGGAATATTCACCAATTGGCTAATAGTTGAAATTTGGGAATTAAAATTTGACTAATAGTTCAAGTTGTAAAGCAATTTTAGTTCACAGTTTTACAAAATTTTCTTTTAGTCTTATTTAAATTGTGGGAGTTTATTTTATTAAACTTTTTAACTCAAAATTCACCACAATATTTGATACATGATTATATTAGATTCACCTAAATTTTATAATTTATTGGATAAATCTACATTAATTCATCAATAATATATAATAATTAGTAGTTACTTTAGGGCCATATTACAAATATTTAGTTGCAACCATTTTTTTATAATATAATCTAATGGGCCTTGTATTTTGCTAAGTAAAATATATCAACAATTTGTAATTCTCATGGAGCTCAAAATAGATTTTGGATTGTTGATCTCAATGGAGATCAATGATCCAAGAGCAATTTCAAGCTCCATGAACAACACAAATTATACATTTTGCCTTGTGGAATACGAGAAGGGCCATTAGATTATATTTTAAATCAATGTTGGCAACTAAATATTATAGACTCTACCTTTTAAAATCATCAATCATTTTTCACTTTTGGTAGTAGTAGGTGACTTTATAGAAGCCTTGTTAACCTTGTCTCATAATACAAAATGGTTGCACAAAGGTCCACAAAATTGCAAAAATGTTGTAGCTTTGTAACATTGTTTTCTCAAGAATGGATGGAGTGAGATTATCTAAGAATACTCATTGGATTTTTGTCATATATATATATATATATATATATATATATATATATATATATATATATATATATATATATATATATATATATATATATATATATATATTGTTAACCCAGAGGTGTCCTTGCGACTCAGCTCGACGTGTTCCCTTTATGGGGCATGCTGAGGTGAAGTCCTTTGAGGATGCATGCAATAGCCGCATACCACATGCATTGGGTAAGTTTGGGCCTCAAATTCAAATTCAGAATTAATGGGGAGCAAACCCACGGCCCAAGCCAACTCCGCTACCTGTGCGGACCTATGTCAAAGATATATTAGTGTATCTTAGGTAAGATCTATTGAAAGAAAGGGACAACCACTAACCTTTTCTTGTGGCCCTTGTTAGCAATGAACAAGGTCAATAAATTTAACTTCAATGGAGATTTGAAATTAAAAATGGTTAATGAATGCTTTGGTCATCATCTCAAAGGTTCTAGTGGAAGTGTGTGGCTGAGAGTAGAAGTACTTAAGGGTATGTTCTTTGAGTGCATGATGAAAGAGCTTACGAAGGATGTGATCATTGTAAACATAATCCAAGTAGGAGTAAAATGTTCAAACATGAGTAGTAGGATCTCCTTTGCCATCATATAAAGGAAGGCGCGAGGCTTTGAAATTAGGAGGAAAAGAATGGGCTAAATTGTCTTAAGATATAGGATATTTCCATTTTACAAATTTATTTAATCTCACCCAATCACCTACAATAGTTCATCCAAGGAAAATCTCATTTGATCTTGTTCTAAGAATTTTTTTTTTTTTAGCACAAAATGGTGTCTCCAATTTTTAGATTTAGTATTACAAAATTGTTTATTAGGATTTGTAAATAATATTTATTTTCAAAGGTATCCTTTTGAGGATCATGCATATGTCAATGGAGGATTGGATCCCATAATGCAAAATTTCTTTGATAAGTTGAAGTTTGGGTTTTCAAGCTAGATTGGTGAATCCTTATGTAATGAAACAACTTGCACAAGCGAAGAATATAATAGGAAATAGGTTGGAAATACTTGATAATAAATAGCCAATTCAAGGGGTAAAGCTCTAAATATCTTCAATAAGACTGCAATTGGCAATATGATGATCATTAACTGACCACTAGGTCTTATGTCTACCCTACTTTTGCCTTGGATGCCACCTAGACCGACTTGCTACTTAATAAGACTATATATAACTTATTAAAAATTAAGGTAGCCATAAGATGCCTCCTCATAATCCGATGCACACTAAAGGATTAAAGGTGTAGCATGCCCACTCTTTTTTTTCAAATAAGCGTTATCCTCAATGTTGATTAGTTCTTCCATTTGATCAAATACTCTACGATTGCCCTCAATTACAATTGCTTAGTGCATGTTTGAAGAATTATGTTAGGATCAAAAATTATTTTGCCCTTCTTATTAAGCTTTGGTAACTCAATATGTGTTGCAACTCTTTGTTCAATATCCTTCTTTAAGCATAAAAAATAGAATACTAGATGCATTTTCATTGATATAACTCCAATTTATTTTATATGTTACATTGCCAATCCTCTACAACATCTTGTAAGGAACATGCTACTTGGGTGCAAGCTTGTTATCCTTTCTTAGTTGTAATCGTACAAAGATCCAATCTCCCACTTTAAAAGTCCTTTCATTGCAGTGCTAATTAGTTTGTTGCAAGATTCTATTATGTGCCATTGCCAAGTTCTCCTTAAGACTAGCAAGTGCCTTAGCTAATGTTGAATGCGTTCTTCACCAACACAAATCTTTGGGTGTGCCAATGTTGGATGATAACCATATAGTGCCAAAAATGTAGACATTTTAGATGATGTATGAAAATAAGTGTTATACCATAATTTTGCTAGTGGTAACCATTGCACCTATCTCTCTTGTTTATTTAAAACAAAACATTAAAGATAACCCTCCAAGCATTTGATAACCATCTTAGTCTATCCATTAGATTGGGGATGATATAATGAACTACAAGCAAGTTGAGTGCTCAAACATGAAAATAAGTCTATAAAAATTACTAGTGAATATAGGATCACAATCACTTACTACGACTTTTGGAGTCCCATGTAATTTTAGAATAGTATTCATGCATGCTTTTGCTACAACATTTGCTACAATTAGGTGTGACAAAGCACAAAAATATGCATATTTGGTGAAATGATCAACAATAACCATGATGACATTTTTTCCTTCAAATCTAAGCTAACCCATGATGAAATCCATGGATACCTTTTTCTATCTTTGATTTGAAAGATAAGGGTTGTAGAAGACCTTGAATGTTAGTGGTTTTCCCCTTATTTTGTTGGGAAACCATGAATTCTATTACAAAATTGAGCATCCCCTTTGAGTCGATCCCAAAAAGAATCTTGTTTGATTCTATGGTAAGTCTTCAAGAATCTTGGTGCCCACCTACTAAAGAAGCATACAATTTTGGCAGTGCCCGAAGCTTAAGGTTTGAGTTCTTACATATGTACAACCTATCCTTCTACCATAAAGCATTTTCTTTCCATGCAAATTTATCTGATATAGTAGAATCTTGGCCTCATCTACCCAATCTACTTGTAATATGGAAATGACATACAATAGTGACTTTGGGTTCATCCCTCCTAGATAGAGTATCAACCATAACATTCTTGTATCCTTTCGTATAGATGATCTTAAAGTCATATCTCAACATCTTTGTGACCTATTTTGTTGTTCCTCAAATGGCATCCTTTATTCCAAGTATTTAAGATTATCACGATTTGTTGCTTGTTTGATTGCATATAAGATAGCCAAAATTTATTTCTCACAAGTAGGCTTTAGTAAATTCTAACCTTTGAGTTGTGACTGTCAGATTCTATTGGTCTTCCTTCTTACATGAGTAGTGCTCTTATGCTATGTCTTGAAGCATCACATTTGAAATTAAACATTTAAGAAAAAATCCAATAGCTAGAACTAGAGTTTAGTACATGGCTCTCTTTAGTCGCTTCAAGGCCCTGGTAGTTGCTTCATTCCATTGGAATGAATCTTTATTCAACAAAGGTGTGAGAGGTGATGCTATGCTACCATAACATTTATAAATTTGGAATAGTAATCTACAAGATTTAAAAAACCCCATAGATTCTTAAGAGTCCTAGGCATAATCCACTTTACAATGGCCTTGATCTTATGAGGGTAAACTTTGAATCCCTCATGTGAAACAATATGACCTAGGTACTCCATTTCTTTGACTTCAAACACACATTTGGATGACTTAGCATAAAGCTAATGCTACTCCAAAATGTTCAAAACTTGATTTACATGTTGCAAGTGTTTCTCCCAAGTTTTGCTATACAGTAAGGTGTCATAAAAAAACACCAAAACAAATTTCCACAAAAATCGCTCAAAGAAACAATTCATCAAGTTTGAAATTTAGATGGTGCATTTGTGAGACCAAAAGGCATTAGAAAAAAATCATGATGGGTTCGAAAGGTTGTCTTATGCACGTCATCTCTAATTCGAATTTGATGATAATTAGAAAAAAGATTATGTTTGATAAATTAAATCATTTTATTTTATGAAATGACGACAAGCGAGACTCTGTGCTTGCAATAGGTGGATTCTTGCGTGGCGAGTGGGCTCTCTAAGAACAATGTGCTTCCTTTGAATCTTGTGGTCGGTGAGGTGCGGTGTGTGGGCAGGGGCCTTCCCTCTCCTCCTATCACTTCCACTATTGGTGCTGTGTGGTTGTGTGGTCGGGGACATTGTTCCTCTTGTCGCTTCTGACTACAAATGAAAATATTTTTCTGATGCTACTTGTGCCCAAGTTCCTCCTGCTCAGGCTAGGGTTTGGCCTTTGCCCTGTGCCTTTCCTCCCTTGCGGTGGTTTGTGGGCCAGAGGTTGCTGAGAATGAGGATTTCTATGTGCATCAAGGTGTGGTCTTCAGGTTTAACGGCTTGTGGCCCTCCCTTCTGGATCTCCATCAGTGGGTTTCTGTTTCCTGGAAGCCTATTGTTTCTGGGCAGATTGACCTCTATCCCAGTGCTTGAGGTTTTTTCTTTGCAACCTTTTCTTCCTCTGAGGATCATGACCGAATGGTGGACAAGGTGTGGATGTGGGGTGTTCATTCACTATTCATTCGGCCTTGGTCTCGCTCGTTCAATCCTCTTATAGAGCCCCTGAATACCAAACCAGTTTGGGTTCATCTGCCGAATCTCCCTCTTCAGTTTTGGGAGGATTCTTGTTTTCAAGCTATTGGCAATGCCATTGGTAGCTTTTTGAAGGTAGATTCTACGTCTCAAGATCTTAGGCATACTATGGTGGTTTGTATTTTAATCGATTTGGACATCTCCAAACCTCTCCATGGTGATGTGGTATTGATGGTGGAGGACAGACCTTGGAAGCAACTTTTGGACTATGAGGGGCTCCCTTTTCAGTACAAGAGTTGTTTCTCTATTGGTCATTTGGCCTCTGGTTGCCCCCTTGCTCGCCGCAAAGGAATTGCTACCTGGTGGAAGGATGCTCTCTTAGACCATCTCACAGTGGGCTCTCCCTCTTCGGATGATCCCTCTGAGGACTCTTCCTTCGTGGCTGTGGCTCCCTAGGATCCTCCTCCGTTTATCCCTTATGTGTAACCATTGCCTCGATTTGCTGTCGTTGTGCTGACTGATTCTGCTCGTCCCTCATTGAACACTTCTGCTGATCCCTCAAATGCTCCTGAATCCTCTTTTGTTTTGCCAGCTTCACTGCGTGGAGGCTCTTTGTCTATAGTTGTGGTGGATGGACCGCTCATCTCGCCTCGCTTAGTTGAATTTGGTTATGAGCCTTCCTGGTTTATTGTGTAGAAAAAAGAAGGGACTCCCCAAACCGTGGCCTTGAGTTTTGGGAGTCAAATCTATCCCCCTAAATTATGGGGTTGTCTAGTCCTAGTACTTCTTTTGACATGCTGTCTGTCGGCTGTTTGTGTTCTAGTATTGTTCTGTGTGTGGCCTATTTGGCCTATTCTATCGAGCCTTGTGGCTCTTGTTTGTAAGGTCTTTCTAGTTCATGTCCTGTTTTGAACTAGCTCTTTTTGTGCCCCGAGGGCTCTTTGTGTAAAGGGTACAACACCCTATAAATGCTACTTACTTTATCAAAAACACCATGAAATTCATTTAATAAATCATCAATTATTATAATAGGAAACTTATCTCCTATTGTGTAGTTGTTGAGCTCTTTGTAATCATGACACATTTGCTAAGTGTCATATTTCTTGCACAATGTTATGATTGGAGATGAATAAGCACTTTGACTATAACTGATCTAATATCTACCTCTAGCATCTCCAAAACCATTGTCTTGATCTCACTTTTCTGTACATAAGGATACTTGTAGGGCTTGATTCTCAGTGGTTGGCTACTTGGTACTAGTTGAATGGAACAATCATGATCTTGTTTAGGAGGCAATCCATTTGGCATGTCCAAAATTATTGATTTTTTATCTACAACTTCTTGTAGATTTGGTGGTGTAAAATCCTTTGAGTGATACTTTCTAATGAGAACAATTAGGCAACAAACCCATCTGTCTCCATATTAAGAATATTTTGTATTTGATGAGAGCTACTATTTGTTGATACTTTGCACACAACCTCTTAGTTCTTCTATCTTTCCCTTTGAGTGAAAATGCATGAATAACTCTTGGAAATTCATCCCAGTTGTCTCCAATATAGCAAGCTATTGTATTTCCAACACATTATCTATTGCATACATGAAGACATCAAATATTGGGCAATCAAGTTGGTAATATTCCATTGAAAATTTTATGTTATGGAATTTCCTCAAATAATTGATAATAACATTTTTATAAAAAGGGTTTCAAAATTTGTTTAGGAGAAATTGGCAACATGCAAGAGACAATAATACAAGAAAAGAAAAAGGAACCCAACATGGGCATCACTCCAGATCAAACCA
The DNA here is from genome assembly GCA_007258455.2 of Sequoia sempervirens. Lineage (NCBI taxonomy): Eukaryota > Viridiplantae > Streptophyta > Pinopsida > Cupressales > Cupressaceae > Sequoia > Sequoia sempervirens. The sequence goes on from VDFB02110910.1 coordinate 26,883, forward strand.
CAGTGGCTCTCATCAGAACAACCTATCAACTTGCACAAAATGTCATAGCTTAAGAGACAAATCTAGAGACAATTGGTCCCAACAACAAACCTCCCAGTCTCCCTGCTTCTCAAAGGCCCACTTTTCTGGACAATCTGCAACCCATTCCATTCTCGGGGGATATGGACAAAAGAAACAATCTCAAAAGAGTTGCACATCTAAAGAATTTTCCTACCCACCACTATAAATTGCCATTGAATCCCTTCAAAATTTTGTTCATTCAAAATATTAATCACAATTTGAGAATCTACCTCACAAATAATCTTCCTCCATCCCAAATCACAAGCCTTTTCAAGAGCAATGAGAATAGCTTGAGCCTCCATGAGGTTGTTCATCTCCCGCTCCATATATGTGGAGAAGAAAAAGACCTCACTTGAACCATCCCTCCTTACACCACCAATGCCATCATGTCTCAGGTTCCCTTTGGAAGACCCATCCATACTAATCTTGAGGGTTCCATTTGGAGGAGTTTCCCACTTGCCTTCTCTTGAAACCTTTTTTCTTGAGGTCTACCTCATTTTAGTCACATATGTTCCAACAACCTGGTCACCTAGGCCCAAATTTTGAGCTACAGAGAGATCCTCCTACTCTAGATTATCATTCAGATTACACTTAGCCAACAAGGTTTCCTAGATCATGCAAAAGATCCTCTGTCATAACTGAAGAGCCCTAAACTTACTGTCTTGAAAGATTCTTCTGTTTCATTCTAGCTAGATTTTCCAAATGATACATGATGGCCTGATCTCCCACGCTATTTGAAGAAAGGAAGCCTTGGCATGCGACTACCCCATACTATTCCAAAAAACCACCAAGGAGGTGGCATGAACACATCCCTTATGCCATAACCCCTACTAGAGGTGCCAAATATCCTTAGCATAAGGGCACTGGAAAAAATGAGGAATGTCCTCCTCACTATTCTAGCACAAGGCACAAACAAAGGGCCTCTAAAAGCCATTTTTATGTAAATTCTCCCAAGTGAGGAAACTATTCCTAGTAGCCAACCAAAGAAAAAAGTTACATTTTGTCTAGGAAAATTTGCTCCAAATTTTCTTCCACCAAGGAAATTCCAAATCACCTCCCTTTTGATGATCCAAAACCTAACATCCCATGGCCACTAAATAAGACCCCTTAGAGTCCAAACCCTAAGCTAAAGTGTCCTTGCCACCTAAGGAGTTGCATTTCTCCTTAGAGAGAGTTGACCATAATATATTTCGCTCTTCAATCAAGCCCCCTCTAGGCCAATTTTAGGGATCTCTCCAACGAGCTACCGTCCCCTGACCCAAGGATTGAAAGGACTTGGAATTTGCTACATGCTACCATCTAGCTACAACAAACTTGTGAAAAAGATTCTGTAGCTACGAATGAGAGGATAAAATAGAAGGGTTCCCATGCCAAGAGTCATGGAAAAAATGAGTCTCAAACCCCTTGTTACAAATCCAAAATAAACCTTGTTTAATTAAGTTGACCCCTTTCTTGATGGTGACACATTACAAATCCCTTCCTCGAGAGAGCCACCCTTGGGATATCCTCCTTGGGCATATCCCCCAGATATTTAGAAGCAAGAATTTTTCGCAAGCCTGCTCAGGATTGTGCACCACCTCCAGTAGAGTTTGGCAGCAAGGGCCTAACAAGTTTGTCTTGACATGCACAGACTGATCCCTTTATTTTTCTTGGAGCGACAAACAACTGCCCTACTAACGAAACTCCATTTAGTGTTCTCCAAATTCCTGGGCTAAAGAAATTTATGAGAGTATCAATTCACTAATAAAACACAAATAAGACATTTATAAATAGGGAGAGCCTAAATAATAGATTTCAAAAGTGTCACTCTCCCAACATATGAAAGTCAACGAAAGTCCAATGATTGAATTTCATGCAAAGCATATCCAAAATAGTCTACCAATGTCCTCTAGCAAGGGGGCCTACTGAAAGAGGAAAATAAAGGTACATAAGAGGAAGAGCACCAACCTGGAATATGAGAATTCTAGCAATTTGTCACTGAATCAAAGGTGGGGTGCTGAAGAAAATAATTGAGGACTTGTCTTTATTGGTCCTCTATGTAGAAGTAGCTAAGTAAATATCCAGGACTTTTCACATATTCACTGCTTCCTTGACTTTGGCCAATCCAAGTAAATCTGTATCATCCATAAATTGGATGTAAAAGAAGGAAGAAAAAGAGTGAGCCTAGGTTCAACCATGAATCCTATTTGACTAACATGTGGCTTCATTAAGCGCCCTAAGCCCTCAATCATTAGAATGAATAAATAAGGAGGCATAGTATCTCCTTGATGATGACAATATGAGGCCCTGAATAAAGGAGACGAAGCCTCATTGATGATAATAAAAAAATGAGACGCAACTTATAACACAATCAACCCATTTAAGGGAGATAGGTTAAGGTGTGCCCTATAAGGGTCACGTCTCTATAAGAGGCTAAAAAATGGTATATGTATGCAATAAATAACACAATAGATAAATAACATAGAATAGAGATATAGAAAAGGGACTACAATTAAAAGAAGAGACTAAGTCCTACCCATATAATGGTTATAGATAGATGTATATAAGGATTGATAAGGATATAATGGATACATGTGTCATGGATGGTAAGTGTTAATGGTTAAGTTATATTTGAGTTTTTGTTAGATATAATTCCTTATTGCACTTTCTCTTTTCTACCACTGTACCCTCTGGGTATAAACTAAATACATAAGGGATACCAGGATATAGATATTTGAATGAGAATTCCCCATTCCTCTTGCTAATATTGGTTCTATTGTTGGGACCTTGGAGAGGACAACGAATAAATTCAAAGCAAAAGATAAGGGACAAACATAGCAAAATAATTATTTTTTCTATAGACACTTCTCTTAGGTACTACCTTTGTGAGAGGGGGGTAGGCACTTAAGGGATGACAAATGGAAAGGGAGGAGGGATCTGAAAAGATCCCCGAAAAGATGTAATTGTTCAAAAGTTTAAACCACCCATGGGATATATAAGGATTAATGAAAGTCCAGACTAGAAAGACCCATGGGGACATGACATAACCAAAGAAAAAAGGAGATAATTGAAAGAATTAAGTTGGGAATGGAAATAAACATGAAATAAAGGAGGTTGAAACAAATTAAGGAAAGATAGGAAAGATACCACAAAAGAATGGAAGCAAATAAGAGAAAAAAAGAGTAGGACCTAGATTTTATGGAAGAAAATAGAAATAAAGAAGTTGAGAATGCCATTGAGGGTATTGTTGACTGTGCCACTATGGGTGCTTTTGGAAAAGAAGAAGAGCACGCCATGGAGGGTGCTGTCGAAGAATGTAGATAAATGATTTCACAATTAGGTTCTAGCATGGACATAATGAACCAAATTATCTAAAACCTAGAAGGTGAAATTGAGGATTACATGGAAACACTAGGAAGGAAATGAAATATGTGATAGTAAGAATTATGACACCTCCTCTAAATAAAACACCAACTACTCATCTGGATTGGAGAAATATTCAATTAAAGATAAATAAGAATTGGTCACCAGTGGAAACTCCTATACAAAACCTTTGAAGCATAATATTTGATGCCGATTACTTAGATGAGTTAGCAACCAAAAGCATTCTAAAGATAAGAGGAGAAGAGCCAGTAGAAAGCATGAAAGATAAATGAGTTTAACAACCTCTAACAAATCAACATCATCAAACAATCAAATGATGCTTACTAGCAAACAAATATCTCCAAGAATGAAATGACTATTTGAATAGACACAACCCCTAGACCATGAGTCACCCTTAATGTTGTTAAAAGCAAGAAGGATTTCTATGGAGGAAGTAGAACAAAGCATAGGAGAACAACAAGGAGAAGAAAAAAATATAGACAATTTAAGTGGATACAATTTTAACAGGATATACAAATAGCGAATTAGAAGAATTGGAAATCAATACTCCCAGGAAATTGTTGATGTTTGGAAAAGATACAGATGAAGTCACTGGACATATCTTTATCCTAGAGTGTATGTGGCAAAGACAACATATAACAAAAGATGATACAAAATTATTTGACTTCATTGGATCAATTAGCTGTGATACCTTAAAATGGTACCAAAAAAATTACCCCGACAGTGACAAAAAATGGGAAGAAGTGAAACAATATTTTTAGCCAACTTTGATACCATAGACTTACCTATAGAAGGGTTTATTAAGCTCTAGAAACTCATCCAAAATGAAGATGAAATTATAAAGGAATTTGATAAACGATTCAAAGAAGTTACTAGAAGATTAGAAGGATTACTGATCGACAAACAAAAAATATAATGGTTCATCTTTGAAGTGATACCGAAAATTAGAATAGCTTTAGATGGAAGCCATTTTAACACCTACTTGGAACTAGTTACATTTGCATGCCAGATTGAAAACCAATCTTGGTGAAAACAAGAAAGAGAAATAGAGAATAAGGAGATGGAAATATTGAAACTAGGGATAGAACAATTGAAACTCCAACAAGATATAATGGCAAAAAAATAGATGTTTGCACCAAGACCCAATATCTTGTGTACTTACTATGGAAGAGGACACATTAGAAATGAGTTCCCAAAGGAAGTTGGAGAAAAGAAAGCCAATGCATTTGAGTAGAATTACAAACAATACCCAAAAAGATAAACTCAGTATACTGTGGCACTTGTGGAGAGTGGGACGACCATGACACCGAAGATTGTCCCTCACATTTGTTCTGATTAAGAGAATATCATACTGCAACGAGTAATAAGGACCAACAAACATTGGTATATGTTAAAGGGCTAAAAAAACAACCACAATACCAACAAGATCATGGATATGAAATACCACCATGAAAAAACCAGAAAAATATCAATTTGATACAAAACTAACCAAATTAAGATACTTATAATGATAGAGGCCAATTCCATGGTGATAGAGACCCAGGTAGAGGAAGGAGAAGACAAAATGATGCCACATGCTTTAAATGTGGTAACTAGGCCACTTTACAATAGAATATTGAGGAGATAGAAAAAAATCCTTGTGGATTTTGTAATAGTACAAAACATGATGTATTTAATTTAGTGACAAAGCCTAAACCTATTATATGAAAGCGCCTCCACAATCAAATTGTGACGAACTACAAAACCTAAATCCATCTAGAGGGGCAATATTACTAAGGAAAGTACCAAAAAAACTTATAGACACAAATGAAGGAAGCTATAAGAAAATGCGAAGACTAGTAACTTCAATAGAGAGAGCCCTAACCACAACAAAGCAGTGGTGATACCAAGACGAGGAACTAACATAAAAAATGATAAACAAAATACAACAAAAGATGAAACCACCACGGATGAGGAGGCATTCCACCCTAATAAGAGAGAACATGATCATATAGTGGAAGAAACAAAGAAAGTCATTACAAAATAAAAAGAGGAAACAAACCAATATTTTTCTAACCAAGAAGTAGGAATACTCAAAAAGTTCATAAGAATGTCTAAACAATTCAATCTACTAGATAAACTACAACAATTTTGTAAGTATTAGAATAAACAACATAAATCACCACAAATCAAAACTATAAACAAAAAAGACATACAATGGAAAACACACCTAATCATGATCATAGTAAATAAAAATCACAACAAGATAACGAATGTCAAGGTAGACCTAGGAGAAAATATCAACACGCTACCAAAATGGGTATGCGAATAGATAGGAAAACTAGATCTACAACAAACACCATATAACATCAGTCTAGCAGATGGAACATGAATGAAAACCCTAGATACATGGAAACAAGTGGAAGTTGATGTCAAGGTAGAAAAACAAATAGTAGATTTGAAGTAGTTGCAATAAAAGAAACATTTGATTCATTCAATGTCATGCTAGGACTTAGATGGCTTGTGAATGTCAATCAACTTGTAGACCCCGCAAAGAAGAGATATCATTTGTTGATACAAAAAAAATAGTCCATATCCCATAGGAAAAACCCTAAATGAAACATATATTGAATAAATAAACCCAAAGGAGTATAATGAATATGATAATAAAACCTATATACAATTTCAAGGCTATCACCAATTACAATTTATAAAATCTACTTGGAAGGAGAACTTGAAATTGAGAGCACCACATATAACACAAACACTGAGGAAGTGCTATACATGTGGATGCAAGAGGAACCAAAACTCCATTCCCAAAGAATTATCGTCTTTTGTAGAATCTTTATGATTAGGAATACACTAGAGAAAGCTCCACATTCCATCACATTTACAAATAATGAACTGCACAACCATTGTGACAAAATAAAGACAACACAAAAGCTATCTCTAAAAATACTCACCATATAAATAAATTTTCATGAGAAATCTCACATATCAAATTGCTCAAATACCCAGGAGTTGGGGACCTACTATCATTCATCACACATATAGAAGAAAATTTCAAACTGAGGAAAGGAGACTAGACATATTGAAGCATACACTTATTTGTAATACAACATGCTGGAGAAATGTACAAGAAAAACATTTGACACAATGGGAAATATTCAAGATCTTAATCAAAACAAGCTACCTATCGAGGAAGGGGAATAAAAGGAATTACAAAAGTACAAAGGGAAGATCCCACTAGAGGAACACCTTACCATTTATATTAACACATGTAAAGATAGAAATAAATATGACAAGTGAATATACATACAATTATTTTATTGGACACTAACATTGTGGCACAAACTTGGTACATCAACAAAGAGCGAAGAGGAGAAACCAAGAATTGGGAAGAGATAACAAAAGACTTTCTTCACACCTCATTCTATAATGAAAACATAAAAATACATTCTGCACTAGTCAAAATGAAGATCATATTTAGACTGGAGGAAATTCAAGAAATAGTGGTACCAAAAACTTCCACATTGCCTCCACAATCAGAAGGAATATGGAGATATATAAATGGCTTGATAAATAAATCACACTATTTGACAAAAGATGTTGCGTTACAAAGAAGTAGGATGAGGATTCCAATAACATAGACATAGAAGTTCAAAAAGGGGAAATATAATTAGAATCTCCCACAAAGGCCAAGCAAAAATATTATAACCAACCAATTAGATTAAAAGAAGAAAACATTTCCAAGGAAGGAGATCCTCAAATGGCTAAGATAGGAGACTATTCAAATGATAGACCAGTGACACAAATTGAAAAAAAATTATTTGAATTTGAAGAACTCTTACCTAGAAAGTTTACTAACTTGAAGGGCATAAGGGAGGAAGTAGGAGTTATAAAAATATAGTTGAAAGAAGGAGCTAAACCAGTAAGGAAGAGACCCTATCGACTAAACACTAATATGAAGATGAAATTCAAAGCAAAACTAAACAAAATGTTAGAAGCCAAGATAATCAAATCTATGGAGGATGAAAGTCAATTAGTCCAATGGTAATCCAAAATAAGAAGATGGAGAAATAAGGATTTGCATTGACTTTAGAGAATTGAATAAAACTTACATCCACGACCCTTTTCCTACACCATTCATAGAAGAAATTTTGGAGTTAGGAGGAGGAAGAGAAATATACTCCTTTATTGATGGATTTTTCTGGATATCACTAAGAATCAACAAAGAAGATTGGTATAAAACAATATTTGCAATAGAATGGTGGTCCTACATGTATACAATGATGTCATTCAACTTAAAGAATGTACCTACAATATTCAACAGGATCATGAAAAATGATTTCAAATACTTTATACATGACTTCCTAGAGGTATATTTAGATGATTGGACGGTTTATGGATTGGTCAAAGACTACATACAAACAATTAGGATGATGCTCAATAGATTTAGAAGTATGTAGATTTCCCTAAACTTGAAGAAGTGCATGTTTGTGGTATCATATGACATACTATTAGGTCATATCATATGCAAGGAGGGGTTGATGGTAGATTCTATGAAGGTCACACTAATCATGACACTACCGCCACTAAAAACACCTTCAGAAGTAAATACCTTTTTGGCTTATACTAGATACCATCATAAACTTATAAAATGGTAATGCCAAAATAACTGCACTGACAAAAGAACTACTCAAAAAGAAATTTGGTAGAAGCATTGAATGGAATGAGGAATGCCAACAAGCATTTGATACATTGAAGAATTTTTTTGTGGAAGCACCAATACTTATCTTCGCAAATTAGAACATACCCTTCCACGTAAATGTAGATGCATCAGGGGTTGCCGTAGGAGTAGTATTAGCTCAACCCAAGGGTTAAAAAGACCACCTATAGCCTTTTCAAGTAGAAAAATATCTAAGGAAAAAAACACTATACCACCACTAAGAGAGAAGCCTTATCTATGATCTATGTACTACAAACGTTTAGACATTATCTCCTATCAACACCATTCACATTCTTCGCAAAACATGAACCATTAAAATGTCTACTCAATAAGCCCGCCATACAAGGAAGAATATGCCAGTGGTTACTCCTATTTTAGGAATTTGATTTTAAGATAATGTCAAACTTGAAAAACACAATCAAGGACTAGACTACTTATCAAGGATAGAGACATGGGAGGAACTGAAAGACTAGCCAAAAGATCTACCTAGTGCACACTTGTTTAGATTAAATGCAATACCAAAGGAACTACGAGATATTGCTATACTATTATCAAAAGGTGGACTTCAATTAGATCTCACTGCAAGCTAAAGAATCACTCATGTGAAAGTCTCTACCATACACATTAATAGGAGAGTTACATCACATAGGGCGAGATGAAATAATAAGAATGGTTGTGTTTGAACATGAAAGAGAATCTATCTTGAAATAATCCCATGAAGGAATAGTAGGGGCTTAATTATGGTGAAGCAATAGAAAAAAGAGTGAAATTAGTTGGATTATGGTGGTCAACCTACACAAAGATGCCAAAGAATATACTAGAAATTGTGATATATATAAATGAATGGGAAACCTATTGCAAGAGATGAGATGCCATCGAAACCAATCCTATCACAAATCCCATTCAAAAAATGGGCTAAAGACTTTATAGGACCAATCAATCCACTTGTCAAGGACTCTAAAGAAAGATTTATTATCACAAGATTTGAATACTTAACAAAATGGGTAGAGGAAAAACCCACTAGGGACTATACAACAAAAAATTCCGCAAGATTCCTATATGAAAACATAATCACTAGATATGGCTACCCACTAACTATTATAAGCAATCAAGGAAATCAATTTGTTAATAAAGTAATTTTGGATATTTTGTAGAATTTCATGATCATACACAATAAGATCTCATCATACCACCCATAAGAAAATAGAGTGAGGCATCTAATAAGATAATTGGCACAACACTTACAAAAATGTGTGAAGGAAATAGGTTGTATTGGGACATTAAAATACCTACGGTACTCTAGGCCTACTACACATCCTAGAAGAGTACTAAGTTTACACCATTCCAATTGGTATATGGAACTGATGTGGTAGTTCCAATGAACTTCATAATACCAAATCTATGTATCACTCTAACCTTGTGATTGGATGATGATGAACCTTAGCAAAAATGATACAAGAATTGGAAAAATTGGATGGGGATAGATTCATAACACTATATAATTAAAAGGTAGAATGACAAAGACAAAAGGTCTGCCATGACAGGAACCTACACACTAAATTTTTTCAAATGGGAGATATAGTATTACTTTATGATAGTAAATTCAAAAATAAAGGTAATTTAAAATTAAGGTGGCTATGGTCATACTCTATTCATGAAATTGCAGACTCAGGGTGATGCGATTAAAGAGATTAGATGACAATCACATCATAGAGTATGTGAATAGAGCAAGACTTAAACACTACCACCTACCAAATGGATAAGAACCATAAATTTGAAAAGACACAAACTGTAAATTATCTAACATATACAACATATATTACTAAATAACAAAAAACAAACCATTAGTAGCCACAAACTTCAAACAACTACCAAAACCCACGAAAGCTAATGGGAAAACGACATAACACAGACACCAAACACAACTATTTAAGCCCCTCAAAACTCCACTCAAATCACTTTGGATTCAAAATCCCTATGCTAACATAAGTGACTTGAGCTTTTCCAAAATACCTCATATAATTGTAAACAATGACAACCCTAACTTTGGTGAATGTGACAAAGAAACCATGACCAAAATACAAGTAATCATTCAAAGCTATAGAGGTCAAAAAAGATGGGGCTTTCTCAAGCATCCCCATAGATGTGGTATATGTAAAAGATTCAAATAAATATATCCACAAGCCTATAGTTGAAATAGATCACACAAAATTTAGGGAGCTAAGGCAAACCCTACTCGCTCCAGACCAAAGCACATATCAACCACAATACAAAGAGGTGGGAGAAAAGCATCTAGATGTTTGGAAAGATTACCCAGAATTCTATGATGAGCATGACTGGATTAGGTTACTCCTGGGAAAAGATTAGGTTACTGCTGGGAAAAGTCCATGATGATTTCATCTATTTGGACATATCATACATCGTCACAAGGGAAGCGATTCATGTGGTAATAAGATTGAGCATGGTTGGAGAAGTCTTAACAAAGAAAGTAGTAAAAATGATGTAGTCACCCAACTCACTGGCGCAACACTAGACGGATAGAGCCTAATCGTCTAAGTCATCACAAACCTTGGAGTGCAATATGCAACCATGGGCATTGTGTATAAAATATATTACATAAATAGAGAGGATTTCACCATCGCAATAGTGGTGGAAGGGAAGGATTTTGACCTCTATGAGGTGATGCAGGCACAACTCATGGAGACCTTATAGAAAATAAAGACCTCATGCTAAAATTTCTACTATGACATGCTCCTCATATGCTCGATCTTCTACTTTCTAAACAATGTTTTGAGATTCAAGGGGAAAGCATGGGAAACCCATCTAATGGTAGCTACTCAAACTAAGATGCACACCCACCAATTTCCAACCAAATAGACATATACCATGGCATACTAGGGCTTATTTAAGAGCTTCCAACAACAGATGCAAGCCAAAGAGTGGGTACCATACGAATCCATTAAACAATATATCAACACCATCACTTTTTTGGTGTATAAGGACTATACCTACATGGAGGCAATGAAGCCATGGAAGGCTTGGATTCCTAATCTCCCTTATGAGATATCATAGAAAGAGGTGGATTATTATGCAAAAAACATAATTAGTAAACAAAAAGACCCAAATACGGAGTGATTTGGGATGTGCATGGAGACTATGGATCAAGTCCATAAGAAAAATTCCCAAGAAAAGTATAAGAAAAACAAAGAAAAACTACAAAAGAAGCAGGGCATTCTACTAAAAGATGCAACACAACCATCTTCTTCCACACTAGCTTGAGAAACATGCACACTGACTACAAGAAGGTTTGAGAGAATACATGGGGCTGAAGCACAAAATTTGAGGGTCCCATATGTTCTTAATAGACAATAACTACACCAAGCGTGCAAGAGATCTCAAAAAACCTAATACAAGTGAGTGTAGAGAAGAAGGGCCACAAAGTAAGGGCCAAGAAGGTGGTGAAAGTGAAGATAATTCAAACTTTTGATGAAGATAAGGAAGAAGAGGTACAAGAGGTATAAAATCCTTCATAGAATTAAAAGAAAAAGGAATACATTGTGGAAATTCAACAACCAAAGACAATAGAGCAACCACAACCACCAATTGATGTGATGATGACTACAAACACCATCATCTACCATGGTATAATTTCACAAGTCTTATCCATGTACAAGGATTCAAAAATTGATAATAAGGAGAGGATAATATAGAGTATGATATTGTATATAAGGAAATTTGATAAAAGTTTAGAGGAAGTGATCAAAGACTTCCCACAACTTATCATCACCATAATTCAAGAAATAAGGGAGAAGTCCCTAAAGTAAGAAGAGTAAATAAGGGAAAAGGCTATTATAGAGGTAAGGTCTAACTTTATCATGGAACATAAGGAACAACTTACAAGAGATCAAGCATAAGTGCTCTGCACTATGTAGAGATTAAATACCCTAATGGGGGGACAACAAGAAGAAATTGCTAAGCTATAGGAGGAAACCACAAAAATCACAAAGACACTCTTGGATTCCATCTTAGAAGAGGAAAAATATAAGAAAAGACCAAAATATTCTCCAACAAGAATCCCACCAAGTGAAAGAGGGAATGAGGAACAAGAACATAATATTGGAGAAACATCTGCATTAATTTATTCAATCTAGTCAATCAAGGAATTCTTGGCACAATAAAAATAATTACATCCAGTACCTATGCCACAACTCATATAGCTACCAATGATGGGATCCTAGGTGAATTTAGAAAATATCTCCCCAACTCAAAAACTTCAACTGGGAGATATTTTCCATGCTAACTCGATAGAAGAAATACTTCAATAACATGTGGATAATGCGAAGAAGCTAGAGGATGCAACACAAAAATTGCAGAGCTTAATTCTGCATATACAAAGGGACACTTCCCTTCCCCTACTGCAACAAATTAAATAATTGGTAGATGGGTTATAGTAGGACTTAAAGGTGCAAAAGGATAAAATTAGAAAAGAAGCTCAACAAGAAATTTTTAAGAACACAGAGGAGGCTACAAAAATGTGTAGTAGCTCATTCACAATTGGAGAAATAGATAAAGCATGTAGAAGGGAACATTTTAGAAGAAAATGTACTATATCAATTTTGTCTCCAATGACCTAACCTCACTAAAAACTTGAAGGAGCAGATCATACAAATGAAGGCCCAAATAGTACAAGATGCATCCTCCTATGATCCATTAAAAGACATGGATGGATCAATTAGAGTAGACATAGAGAACATGAAGCAACAACTCTAGACACAAAGAGAAAATATAAAGGTGCAAGTTAAGAAATTAAAGGAAACCATCAACATCAAGCTAGCACACTTGTGTGGAGTACTAGGAGAGGAAAAAAATGCCAAACAAAAAATCCAGATCCCTAAGAAATTTGTTGAGGAAAAAGCTACACAAATAAATACACAAGGATACATCAAAGCACTCCAACAAGCAAAACAATAATGGGATACTACACTTGTGCAGTTGAAGGTTATATATAAACATATTCTCCCAAGTAATTGAGTAACATGTCTCGAGGAAAGACATAATTTTGAAAGGGGGGAATGATGTTGTTAGGGTACAAGACACAAAGTAGAACCTAATGCAACCCACTGTAAGGCATGTGTGGAGCATCAAGCGAACGAGGGAGATAGATTAAGGGGTTCCCTATAAGGGTCATGTCTCTATAAGAGACTAAGAATTAGTATATGTATGTAATAGATAATAGAATAGATAAATAACATAGAATAGAGATGTAGAAAAGGGAATGTAAGGAAAATTAGAGACTAAGACCTGCCCATATAATGGTTATCTTAATATATATAAGGAGTGATAAGGATACAATGGATACATGTGTCATGGATGATAAATGTTAATGGTTAAGTTATATCTAAGTTATTATTAGATATAGTTCCTTACCACACTTTCTCTTTTCTACCACTGTACCCTCTAGAGTATAAACTGACTACATAAGGGATACCAGGATATAGATCTTCAGACTGCAATTCCCCATTCCCTCTTGCTAACAGTCCCCATAGAATGGATAACTTCTATTGCCACCACCACCCCATCTAAAATCTGTCAGCCTGCAACAAAACCTCGCTTCTCCTTAGAAATTAAGGAACTTAATAACTTCTTGAGTCTCTCTGCCATTAGCCTGGTGATACTCTTACAAGACACAATACATAATGCAATGAGTCTAAAATGATAAAAAGACTGAGAATCCCTCTTTTTAGGGATAATAACAAGAAAGATAACATTTAGGGCACATGCATAAGAAAGAGTGATTTTACCACCCAGTTCGATTAGTCTCCGACCGACTGTTCGTTCCCTCTTCCAAGACTCAACACTAAAACCTTGGCTAGAGATGCATGACAATGGGATTTGTTACAATGGTCAGTCTTGAGTCGGGGCCCCTACTATCTATAGGCAATATGCTTTGTCTGGATCTTGTTTGCCTCCAGAGGATGATAAAACTACTCCCATATTTTTTGTGGGTGAGGGATAACCTTATGACAGTGATTATAGATAACATCTATTTGTTGTCATGTGATTCACAAACAAGATCCAAAAAGATGAAGCTTAAGAATTTCTCAAAAATTTTGGAAAAAATTAATTGGAAACTCATTAGGCCCAAATACTTTCTATTTCTTCATCCAAAAGACCACCCCTTCTAGCTCCTAAAGAGTGACAGGCTTAATGAGTCCCTGGTTCATCTCTTGCAAAACCAATATAGGGATACAACCAAGGATCAAATATTCCTCATCCACCTCCTGGGGAGAATCTTCCAAGAGAAGAGAAGAAAATAAGTGCATGGCCTCCTTAGAGATATATTGAGAAGAGGAAAGTAGATTCCCAACAACCGAATTGATAGAGGAATCCCAATTTCTCTGCCTCTTGTCCTTAATGGAGTTGAAAAATAAAGTTGAATTCTTGTCTCCCTCATGTATCCAATCAATTATAGACTTTTGTTTCCAATAAATTTCATCTCTAATTTCCCATTTAGATGCCTCCCTAAGAAGGATATAATCCATCTTCAAGTTTTTCGGTGAAAGACTCAACTCCCTAATCTACTGAGTAACTTGATCTAGCCGATATTGAGCAACTTCCTTAGCTTGGATAATATTTCCAAAGCATTCACTATTCTATCTCTTGAGTTGACATTTCATAAACTATAGTCTCTTAAAAAAAAGTATATGGTGGTGTTGAATGACGGTCTACCACTCTACCACTAGGCTATCATAAGATCTTACAAAGAGTCCTTGTGGAGCCACATGAGTTGGAACTTGAAAGAAGGATTCTTTGGGGTTCTTAGCAAAGTAATACTCAACTTAATAGGCTAGTGATTTGACCTCCACCAATCAAGAATCTTTGAAATAAAGACCTAATGATTACTCAACTAATAATTGGAACAAGAAATCCATCCAAGTGCTCAAAGATAGTCACCACCACACCTATTGGTCCAAGTAAATTGACTATTGATTGGTCAGATATTTGTCAAGTACAAAGACTCTACACTCTTCTGAAGCAAAAATGAAGTAGATTCGAGTCTATCCATATTCACCTCTTTTTTCTTTGAAACACATGACAATGTTAAAATCTCTTGCCAATATCCATGGATGAAGAGGAAACAAGGATCTCATGAATTTAATATGAACCCACATCATAGTATTACTAGGAAGAGGGGAGGGGGCATAAATGTTCATGAAGAGGATAGATTCACTTGTCACAATGCTAGAAACGACCAACAAAACCAAAAACCTACTAGCAAGTTACTAGAGAGGGGTAAACTTAGAGGTATCTGAAAGGAAAGCTATCCCTCTGGCATTACCCTAAGCTCCAACACATTGGCATTGGCCTCTGCACCATAGACAAGAGGAAGTGCTAAGCATATCATCAACAAAGAGTTTTGTCTCTTGAAGAAAAACCATATTTGGAGAATGGTTCTAGACTAATTCTTGAACAACCTTTGTCTAGGGATGTTGTTCAACCCCCTTGTATTCCATTAGAGAACTATCATATCTAAGTGTGAGAATCAATGGGCTTAACTGAACTTGATTCCACCAATGACTTCCTCGTCAATTTCATCTTGTCTAGATCTTTCTTACGACCAACCTTCCTAGGTTTATTCATTGCTCCTTTCTTTATATATTTCTACTAAATACCAAGTTGAATTTTACCTTTTTTTTATCAACCTTCTCCCACATAATCCTCCACCATCAAAGAGGGAGGAGTACAACAAGGCTCACTAGGCATGGTCTCTGGCACTGACTAGTCTAGGTTACCCTCCTCTGGAAAAATGTTCAATTTCTATCCTGTTTGTGGAAGTAGCCTCTTGAGGGAGGTCCTTACTATTAACCCACTGAAGATTAGTTTATATCTCACCAACATGATCTATCCCTGAGTATTGATGACCTAAACCAACTTCCTATTCAACACAGGCCTCCAAAGAGTCAAATTTGTTAAAGAATCCATCGTTTTGGCTTTATTTTACCCTCCTTTCAAACCCCTCACTTGTTGCATTGTTTAACAAGAATAAAGCCATATTTTTTCCCAGTACCATCTAAAATCAAGGCTTTTGATTTATTTTCTAGAGGGAGAGGGGTGGGGTTTTCATAGGAGTAGGTGAGGAGACCTTAAGGACATCTCTACAAGTTCCCATATTCATGACAAAGATGACATCAAAAAAGTAGGGCTTCATAATCAAGTTGTTGGATCGAAGAAAAGGACCTAAGCTTGATTTCCATGGAATATAGGAGTAGTTCATTAAAACCATTTTCACCACACAAGTGAGCATAATAAACCACCTTATGACCAACCATTTTTGTGAAGTCCCAATTGAATTACTGAGAAATGTGGTCATATGAAAGATATCTTTCCTCCAAAATTATAATGAAAGATAAGATAACCACATGCAAAAATGGATTCCTAAAGGAATCTCCTCCACCAAATTAAACTCCACATGCCAAGGTTTCATGAAAATAACTGCCTAGTTGTAGAAGTAAGACCTACCCTCAAAATCAATATTCTTGTTGTCCAATCTTGAAAACACAAGAAGAAAAATAGTTATTAGCTACCAAGATCACTTCAATTTCGCCCTCTGAATTCCATGTCCTTGAAGCCCAAGATTCAAGAAAGGGTACATAGACCTAAATTTCCATGGGTTTATAGATGAGGGCATGATTTTCTAAATAGAGAACCTTGCCAACTATCGAATCCGGTTGAATAATTAAAACATGATGGTCTTTACATTTCTCTAAACAACCATTTGATTGTATACATAACCTAACACCCTAAGAAGATTTAGGATCCTCTATTGCATGCAATTGAAAATCAATTGCATGAGCATGATTAGATGAGGTCATCTCATCTCTATTCAAAGCATCTTTAAAAGAAGGGGCTTATTGAGGGTAGTTATAATCACTTACAATGTGCTAGGTAATAAGGGTTTATTTCCCCTCTTGAAAATTAGTGAAACTACTCCAAGGTTCCTATATAAATAGTTCTTATTCATCGTGGGACAACACACGGTCATTGTCAACATGTTTACAAGGGTTCTGACATCAAAGCTTACTAGAAATAACATACAATAAGAAATAATAATTTCAACAATTCATAAAAAATAAATTGCATTTCAGATTTATAGAAGATTTATATTTATTTTAATGCTCTTCAAGTATTTTAGACTAATTTTAAAAGAAAGATCAAAAGAGATAGAGTAACAAGAAGTAATACAAATAAAATCTAATTTAATTGGACAATGATATGAAAGATTCTACCAATCATTTTTGTATGTTTAAAAAGATCTCCAAACCACTATTATAACAAATAGTATGACACATTAACCAATAATAGTAATGCAATCTTCAAAGGAAATAAATTGCCACATAATATTTTTTCAGATTCCATGCAATTGGAACACTGTCAAGCACACACAAATCTAAGAAGAAATCTTAATTCCACAATTACCAACGAGATCTCATTATTTTGACAACTTAGATTAAAGCAAGATACTCGTACCATCACCGTGATGCCAAATCAAGATCCATGCAACATAGGTGTAACCCAATGATTAGATTAACAATCCACAAAGTCAGTAGAAAAAATCCATGCTAAGATTATATTGTTTGTTTGTAGAAAATTACATCAAAATCGGATCCTTTGGAATGACCCAAAATAAAAAATATATAGAAAAATAAGTTCCTAAAATTGTGTGTCTGATAAAAAGATAATTGGAATTTGTTAGGATTTAGGTGACATCAACCTTGTAAATCCTTAATTAATTGTTTTCCTAATGTCTTTTGTAAATTACCCATAAGAGGTGAAACCATTTAACCAATGTTGGTGAAAGAACTCATGTAAAGATGAAGTTACTGTTATCGTTTGTCTTCTGGGAAAAGGACAAAATAGCTAGGAATCCCATTTGGAATCTCCTATTTTTGGAGGGTTATGACATCTATCATAAGCTGTAAGAGTATTTATGACACTATGACACCGTTTATGATTGTATTTATGATAGATTCCTTCCCTAGGTTCCCATGCATGAGAGATGCCTTATGACAGCTGTAAGAGCATCTATAAGTTGCTACTTTGGGTGGATTTCATGGTTGGGAAGTAGGTAGGTGTGGGTTTTTCCATGTGGTTTCGCTGCATGTTGTTTGGTGATACCATGGTGGTATTCATCCCCACAAGGTTTTATAAATTGGGGCCTTGAGCTAGAGTTATTCATTCAGTTTGGTTCAGTGTGTAGGTAACAAGGTGCTTCTAGATTTTATAGAGATTATTAGAGAAGTGTATTGTTGTTATAATATCCTTTGGATTAGTAATATACTTTCCTCTCTCTTTCTGTGGTGGATTTTTTTCGCTTAGGGGTTTTGTC
This sequence comes from Sequoia sempervirens, assembly GCA_007258455.2. NCBI lineage: Eukaryota > Viridiplantae > Streptophyta > Pinopsida > Cupressales > Cupressaceae > Sequoia > Sequoia sempervirens. The sequence continues at coordinate 45,401 of VDFB02110910.1, forward strand.
CATGTAAAATTGGTGTTATGTGTTATGGTTTTCTTTTCTTGTTTTGATTTTGTAGTCACATTCATATTAAGGTATAATATTTGGATTCAAATATGAAATTAATGTTGATTAAAGTTCATATTGACATCTTTTTTCACCTTGTTCTACAACATTTGGTATCAAAGCTAATGGTTTTGTTGAGAAAGGGACACTTTTCTCTGGAGTGTTGAAGGGATTTTTGCTAGAGTGGGAGATTTTGCTTTTTAGGTTTTTTGCAGATTTGTGAAAGATTGTAAACCATGGCTTCTACCTCTTGTCTAGATATTGAGAAGTTCAATGGTATTGGTTATGAGACGTGGAAGTTGAATATGGAGGATGTCCTTGAAGAGAGAGATCAGTGGTTGGCAGTTTCGAAAGAAACAAAACCAAAAAATGTGTGATGAAGATTAGAATAAAATGAACAAGAAGGCATGAGGAGCCATTTGGTTGCGTCTTACAAATTTTTTCCTCTTAAATGTTTCAAAAGAATCTTTCACATTCAAGTTGTGGATGATGATAGGTGAAATATATCAAACTAAAGTCTAACTAATAAGTTATATCTCAAAATACGTTTGTATTCTTTGAAAATGAAGGATGGTGATCCTATTGCAGAACATTTAAATGCTTTTAATATGATTATAAGTTAGCTTGCATTTGTAGATGTTAAGTTAGAAGAGGAAGCACCCTACTATCTAGCGCCTTCTGCCCACATTTTCTTTATGATATGTGCTACTCATAGTGGTTCTTGAATACTAGCTGCTGGGGTCAATCAACATGTTCCATACATAGGTTTGCTCTAGGACTCCGCCAAAGCTACAAATTCACATTATGAATATGCAGTGCAACAAAGCACCAGGCGTAGTTGACCGGTGATAATGAAACTAAAACTATAGCAATGGGAATGGATGGAATGAATGGGCGGAAATGGATTTAAGGAGATGGGAGCAAAGCCAACATGCATGGAAATAGTGGGAAAGGATTAGAAAACATAGTTGTGCCTGCGGAAGTAGATTTTGGGTGGCTGTTGGGCTACATTAATATTTCATTCTTTCTAACTTGGTCTTACCCTGGCCCTCAGCTTTACTTGACTAACCAATGCCCATTCATTGAATTACTTGCTTCATAATGACGCTTCTATTTTTGAGAAGAATATCTATGGGTGGGTAGTATAGTATAGACCTTGCAAAATTGGAAACATTCAAAAGTCTTCTTGTGAGAGTTCATTGACAACAAGTTATTTTTTCAGGGGGCACCCCTGCCATGAATAGATGGATCTTTATCTGATGAACTCAGATGGATATTTATTCGTCTCAACTCTATCTTCCGTCTATTATTCAAAAAATGTATTTAAATTCTTTGTTCTTTACCCAATTCTTGGGAAAATCTAATTGTTGCCATAAGTGGTGGTGGTAAAAAATTGAAGATGGATAGTCTCATTGTGATACTTCTTTCAGAAGAGATGAGAAAATCCATGAATGTGGGCTCCCAAGATGCTTTGCATGTGCAAGGAAGGTTGAAAGAAAAGGGAGGGCCTAAAGGGGACAAGAAGAGATACAAGTCTAAAGGATGTTCTAAAACTCCTAGGAAGAGTAGAGTAAAGTGTCGTAATTGTGGTAAGAGAGGGCACGTGGAGTGTAGAAACAAGAAAAAAAGAACTGAAACCTCCATGGATAAGCCCTTTGATGATGGTGATTCCGATGCTTTGTTTATTTTTGCTAACTCTATTAGTAATGATTCTTGGCTTATTGATTCAGATGCCTCCTTCCATATGACTCCTCACAAGGAGTGGATTTCTACATATTCAACATATGATGGAGGGAATGTTTTCCTTGGTGATAACAACATAGAGAAGATTGTTGGTAAGGGAAAGGTAAAGTTGTGTTTTAGTGATGGGAGGGTTAAAACCCTTGATAATTTTTTACATATTCTAGGACTTGCGATAAATTTACTTTCAATATCCAAGTTGAATGATTCTAGAATGCATGTGACATTTGATAAGTTTGGTTGTAGGTTTGTAAGAGGGAGTTTGGTGATTTCTAAGGTATCTCGAACAAGGACTTTATTTAAGCTACATGCTTCCACTTTTTGTAATTCAACTTTTGTAACTAGGACTGGAAATTCATGTATGTTGTGACACCATAGATTGGGTCACATTGGCGAAAAAGGTCTTAAGGCCATACTAGATAAGAGACTAGTAGATGGTATTTCTAATTATTCTGTTGGCAAGAGTGATTTTTGTGAACATTATGTGTTTGGTAAACAAAATAGGTCATCATTTGATAAAGGAGTTAATAAGGCTAAGGGATTTTTATAACTTATTCATTCAAATGTATGTGGTCTAGTGGATGTTGATTCTTTGAGTAGATCTCAATATTATGTTTCCTTCATTGATGATTTCTCAAGATATACTTTGATTTATTTTATGCATTAAAAATCTAAAATTTTCACTAAGTTTAAGGAATTTAAAGGCTTGGTTGAAAAGCAATCAAATTATAAGATAAAAGTATTGAGAAATGACAATTGGGGTGAATATTGCTCTAAGGAATTTGATGCATTTTGTAAACATGAAGGAATTGTTAGGAAAAAGACTACATCTTATACTCCCCAACAAAATGGGGTAGCACAAAGAATGAATTGTACATTAATGGAAACAGCTAGGAGCATGTTAAGTAGTGCTAAGCTAGATAAATGCTTTTGAGCAGAAGCTATTGGTATTGCTTGTTATTAAAAAATAGATCTCCTTGTAAAAATATTATTGATAAAACATCTTATGAAATGTAGTTGGGTAAAAGCCTTCAGTTTCACATTTAAGGGTCTTCAGTTATGAGGATTTTGTTCATGTCCCTCAAGAGAAGTGATCTAAATTGGATCCAAAAGCTCAAAAATGCATCTTTGTAGGATATGGTGAGAATGTAAAAGGTTATAACCTTTGGAATCCTCTAACCTATAAAATGGTCTTTTCTAGAGATGTGATTTTCAAGGAATTTAGAGCTAACTCAAAAGAAGAAAAACTAAAGGTAAAGACAAAGACAATACACTTTGAAACTAAGTAAGAAGATGCACATGTGGAAGAACAAAGAGATGGAATAGAACATGGAGAAGAAGAAGAGAGTTCAATTGAAAGTTTTGAAGAATTTGTTATAATAGAGGAAGTTGATCATAATGAAGAACATGAGGAAGAGCCTCTTGCTTCAACTTTGAAAAGCTCCACAAGACAACAAAATCCAGTTGATAGGTAAAGCCCACGAGATTTTTGTTGTAAATTTTCTTTATTAAGTACTGACGATGAACCTAGATCTTATAGGGAGGCTCTCTCTTCTAAAGAAAGTGAGTCTTGGATGCATGCCATGCAAGAGGAGATGATGTTTTTGGATAGTTGTGATACTTGGGATCTTGTTAGTTTTTCCAAAGGAAGCCCATTGGATGCAAGTGGTATATAAGAAGAATTTTGGTGTAGACGGTTGATTAGAGTGGTACAAGGCTAGATTGGTGGCCAAGGGCTACTCCCAAAGAGAGGGAGTTGATTTTGGTGAAATATTATCTCCTATTGCTAAGTTAACTTCTATTAGATTCCTATTATCTATTTATGCTACTTATGATTTTGAAATAGAGAAAATGGATGTTAAAATTGTTTTCTTGCATGGGGATCTTGAGGAATAAATTTATATGTGACATCCTAACGGTTTTGTTGTGAAAGGAAAATAACACTTAGTTTGCATATTAAAACAATCATTGTATGGTTTGAAACAGTCACCCAAGATGTGGTACCAGAAGTTTGATGTCTTTGCATTAAATTTGGGTTTTGTTAGAAGTGAGGAGAATCATTGTGTTTACATTAAGGTTATTGATGATCATATACTAATTATTGTCTTATATGTTGATGATATGTTGTTTATGGGTAACAAGGCAATGATTGGGGAGCTTAATGCTCAGATTTTTGGCACATTTGATATGAAGTATTTGGGGCTGCTAGATATATTCTTGGATGGAGATCAATAGATATTATATACGTAGAAAGCTTTGGTTAGGTTAGAGTAAGTATGCTGATACTAGTTTGTAGAGGTTTAAAATGAAAGACTATAAACTAGTAAATAATCCATTTCTAGTTGGTACTAATTTGAGTTTGGATATGTTTCCTAATTCTAATAATGATATTGAAGAGATGTATAGTGTTCCTTATGCTAGTGGTGTTGGTAGTTTAATGCATGCAATGATTTTTACTAGACTAGATATAGCCCAAGCAGTGGGAGTTCTAAGTAAGTTTATGTCTAACCTTGGAAAAGAGCATTAGACTTTGTTAAGAGGGTTTTTAGGTACTTCTGATTATTTTTTGGTTTTTCATGGTACTGATAATGTGGATAAGTCATTGGACATATAGGGTTTTGTTGATGTAGATTGGGCAGGTTACTTGGATAGTTGAAAGTCCACTAGTGGCTATGTTTTTACTTTGTTTAGAGGTGCAGTGAGTTGGATGAGTAAAAGACAACCTACAATTTCATTTTCCACCATTGAAGTAGATTATATGGCTACTACTCATTATTCTAAGGAGGTTGTTTGGTTACAAAGACTTGGTATTGGTATTGGTATTGGTATTAGTGTTGATTGCAAGACAATGAGAATCGGATTTGACAGTCAAAGTGCCATATGTTTGGCTAAGAACCATATGTATCATGCACGTACTAAGCATGATGATGTTTAGTATCGCTTTGTGCAAGAAATGGTTGAGAATGGATAGGTCCTAATTGAAAAAGTTGAAACTTTGGATAATGTTGCAGATTCTCTCACAAATCCAGTAACCACAGATAAGTTTTCTTGGTGCAGAAAGGCCGTGGGCCTTGATCATTGTACTTAATTTCATGTTGGTGTATCTCTATGGGTGTAATTTACAATGTATGATGTCAAGTGGGAGAATGTTAGGATTTAGTTGACGTAAATCTTGTAAATCCTTAATTAATTATTTTCCTAATGTCTTTTATAAATTACCCATAAGAGGTGAAACCGTTTAACCAACAGTGGTGAAAGAACTCATGTAAAGATGAAGTTATTGGTACTGTTTGTCTTCTGGATAAAGGAAAAAATAGCTAGGTGTCCCATTTGGAATCTCCTATTTTTGGAGGGTTATGACATTCATTATAATTTGTAAGAGTATCTATGACACAATGACAACTGTCATAAGATCCTATGACAATTATGACACTGTTTATGATTGTATTTATGACATATTCCTTCCCTAGACACCCATGCATGAGAGATGCCTTATGACAGCTATGAGAGCATATGTAATTTTCTATTTTGGGTGGATTTGGTGTTTGGAAAGGAGGTAGGCGTGGTTATTTTAAAGTGGTTTTGTTGCATGTTGTTTGGTGATACCATGGTGGTATTTATCCCCACAAGTTTCTATAAATTGGGTCCTTGAGCTAGATTTATTATTCAGTTTGGTTTAGTGTGCAAGTAACAAGGTATTAACAGATTTTATAGAGATTATTAGAGAAGTGTATTTCTATTGCAATCTCCTTTGGATTAGTAATATACTTGCATCTCTCTTTCTATGGTGGATTTTTTCTCCCTTAAGGGTTTCTCCACATAAAACTAGTGTTATGTGTTATGGTTTTCTTGTTTTGATTCTGCAATCACATTCATAGTAAGGTTTAATATTTGGATTCAAATATACAAAATTACTGTTGGTTAAAGTTCATATTGAAATATTTCTTCACCATTTTCTACAAAAAAACTACCTCTAGTGCTTTATTTCTTAACTAAAATCAAACTAAAAATTAAACTATATCAAAATTGGGTGTCCCAGTTGGAGTTTTAGTTAAATTGAACTAAACTTGAAAATAAAAAGAAAACTAAAAATGGAATTGAAATCTAACTAAAGTGACCACTAGTCTAACTATTTTCTATCAATCTAACTACCAACCATTTGAATCTCACCACCAACCTCTTATCTCTACACCTGGGCATGACTTCTTGCATGAGAAATTATCAAAAACTTCCAATGTAGATTCTTTTTCTAGATATAGGGATGGTTTTGCTTTTGGTGACAATAGTTAACCAAATTTCTAACGACGATTCTTTATTCCTTACAATTGAGTGTCCCATTTTTGTAACACCAATTTAAAAAAAACATAAATATTGCTGACCATTTCCTTGTCTCTAACTTATTCAGGAGGCTGTAAGTGAATGTTGACACCACTTCATTCATTCTATCCATTGTTGGGCTTTATGAAATTGCATTTTTACTTTCTAATCAAAGGATATTTTTCCATCTACTGTTGAACATTCTTGAAGGTATCTATCTCTTCTTGACATGACTAGAGTATGATCTTCTTATTCACCATTTTATCAATTCCCTCATGTGTCACTTGTCCCTACATTTATCCTTGCAATTCTTCAACCATTTTTCTATGCTCTCGCACTAACATAGGAGTGCCCCAAAATGTGCAACCCGAGTCTTTAATTTCCTAGTAGATGTTACTCATTCCTTGTGTTGCCTAACTTGTTTTTATATTTAACTTGGTCTTACACTTATTCAAAACTTTGACCCAAAAATCTATTGCCCTTACCCATATTGGGAGCTCATCCTTTTCTCTTTGTTCAATAACCACAACTTTCAAGAGTTCCTCCATTTTTGTTTCATTTATTTGGTGAAGAATTGGGATGTAATCTTCCCAAAACAATAATTCCTCATTGATGTTTAACTCAATTTTTTGAGCATCCTTGTCATCATCACTAATAGAGTGATAAGACTTTATTAGTTCTTTCAGTACTTTATCAACTAACTCTAAAAAATATTCCTTCATTGTTGTGCTATGGGGATCCAACCATTTGGGTCAGAATGTCTAACCTCACCTTTTAATGTAACCTATAATGTAGACTTAGGATCAACAAAATAAACTATTCTAATCAAATTACTTATGCAAGCCATTAGTTGTACTAATTGAGCTTTCAACTCCTCTTTTGTGTGTTTATCTTTGTGCATTCTCTTCAAAATTTTATTGACAAACATCTGGAGACTGTTGTTCTCCCTCTCTTGTTTGGACCACCAGATCAACTTGCATGATATAGTAATATTTTTTTGTCATCTCTGATTCCAACTTATCCCTCATTGGGACAACTTATGCCTTTCTTTAGACCAAAGATTGGAAATATTCTAATAATACACTTAGATTTTCTTTGAGCTTTCCACATATGTCCGCTACCTCTTTTGAATTGTATGGTTAAACCATATCGGTATAGCTATGGACAATTCTCTTTGAGGAGAAGTGATAATTTCTATATTATGGGAGCCTTCAAAATCATCTTGTTTGACCTCCCAATGTCTAGATTCTTGTGCAACTTCTCTTTCTTCACAAACTCTTTGTTCATGCACTTCCTCTTCCTTATGAGGCTATTCCTCATGTATTTCCTTTGTTTGGTTCACTTCCTCTTCACGAGGTTGTTCTGATAAATTTTCTTGAATTGGTTTTTCCTCCATATTGATCTCTCCAACATTGGCTTCCTCAAATGGAACTTCCTCAGTGTGAAATTCCATATGAAAATCCTCAATGTGCACCTCCCTTGTGTGAACCTCTTCTATATGAACCTCCTTCTATCCCTCCTTCCTCGAGTGTTGTCTCAACAATAATTTCTTCTTCATGAGGTGGTTCATCTTATGGAGGAGGAGGAGGTGGTGGAGATTGGAGATTTGGGTGGAGGAGATGGAGGTGGAGATGGAAATAGTGATTCATGGGGAGGAGTGGAAGAATAGGTTTTCTCAACTTGCTCTAAGTAACCCTTGCTTTGATAGCTTCACTGGTCCTTCTCTTTTGGACCAAAGTATTTCCATCCTCATCTTATTCTTCACTTGACACTATGTTGATGGGATCTCTATCTTTTCTCTTTTTCCCTATTGCCTTCGCAGTTTTCCCTTTTCTTTTCCTTTGTTGGGGTAGCAGTGTTGGAAGGTCCCTCCTTGGTAATTGCAATAGATGATGGTTCTTCTTTAGTGGCTACAGCTGATGAGCCTTCCCCTTTCTTCTTCTTTTAAGCCTCCTTGGTAGGTGATGACAGTTTCATTATGGGGAAGGGTCTCTTCAACCATAAGAGAGAATGAGTGATTAAATTTTGTGCTTGAGTCTTGATATCATCATTTTCTTTAACCGAGTAGTCTATATTGAAAATGGGTTGATTATAAAATTTCTGACCTTGATAGGCAAGTTCAAGGATCTTTCCATCATTCTTTTGTTGCTTAGAAACTTGGGCCTTTGTACAATGCTTCATCAAATGCATGGTCAACTAACAACAATCCTTCATTCTAACCTCAAACTCTTCCTTGCAGTTATCCCAATGCTCCTTAATCTTTGGCTCATGGATGAAATAGACACCCATTATCTTGTTTATTTTTCCAATAGGATCAAACCTACTCCTGACATCATTATACAATGCAAGATTATATTTGGCTATTTCCACATATGCACCTTTTTCATTTTGGATGTTAGCACATGAGTACACCCCTATTTTAATAGGGAAACTATATCCAAGTTTGTGCTTCTCGGCAATGAGATGATGTACTTCATTATTTTCCTGCACACTTCCAACAAAATCATTTTAAATGAAGAGTACCTAGGGATTTTGTAAGGAATATTATTAAAGCTTGCCACTCTAATATAGGGAAAATTATTATACTGGATATACTAGTTTCCATTACCCTTTATGGTCTCCATATCCTCATTTGAAATTCTCTTGGATAAATCTCCTCCTAGTCCTCCAATCATGGAATATATGAAATCTTCATTAATAATATGTTGGAAACATGAGTATGATGATGTATGGTGTTTTCATTGATGCCATCCCATTGTAGAAGTGATGGTTTATCAATATGTATATATTCTAGAGCAAACCAAGTGTTTCTTGCTGAAATTGGCTAAGTCCCAGAGTGAGATAGTGATGTCATAGAGGAACAATTTTGTGGTCCACATTGATCTGCACTACAATATCTTGTCACGTGGTTTTGAGGTGATAATGGTACATGTTGAAGGAGTCTATATCCAAAGTTTCAAGGTTGTATGTTTTCCACAAAAGAAGATATTGATGATAGAGTATCAAACTAAGCAAAGATATAGTTATAGTTGCAAAGTTTATTTTGGAATGCTCTGCATTCCATCGTGGATGATCATTATGATTTTCAGATTTTAGAAATTGCTTGAAGATGTTAGATGTGTGTGCACTCTAAGTTTCAAGTAGTTTTTCGGTCCACGTTTCAAGTTTTGGGATGAACAGTTGGTTGATTTAGTTGTTGCTTCACCAATTTTTTTGTGCGATGTTGACCTAAGGGTTTTGGGGTTGTGTGAAACTAAATTATGTATGGAGTAGAATCATATGAGTATTTATAGGTCATGTCAACCTATCTTGGTGAAGAACATGCTTTGGTTACTTTCGCAAGGCATGTATGATGGAGTTTTGAGCCAACAGGTTATGAGGTCACATGTTTCATCTAATTAGGATGACCTAATTGATGATATGATTGTTTGTGGAATACACACACACACATATATAGAAGGTCAATTCATTAATGGTGTTATGGTGAGAGGTGTGTAGTGAAGTGTAAAATGTGTTAGTTGTGATCTTGTTAAAATGAGGAATGAAGTGTGTAAAGTTAGTTTTCTGAGCCTAATTGGAATTATAACTTCAACATATAGTAGATGCATTGTAAGCAGTTCAAATTATGATAGTGAGCCATCCTTTTGTATATCTTTTGTAATTCTAGAAGTGATGTTCCTTGGGTAGTGAGCCCTCCTATTTTTTGGGCAGTGAATCCTCCAAGAAGTGAGCCCTTTAGGAAGTGAGCCTCATGGAATCTATTATAACCAGTTATGATATATTGTGACCTAATCCTCACTATGGTTTTTCTCTTTCAATGGTTTTCCATGTAAATCTAGTGTTCTTGTGTTGATTGTTGTGATCCATGATTTAATTCTTCCTTTCCATTTCTTCAAGTTCATTGAGATGCTTTGAATGCACTTTTAAGACTATGAAGTTGATATGGAAGGATAACTCAAATATGCTTTTGATGACCTAGATAAAGCGGATTGTGAGAATAGAGATCTGAAAGAAACTCTTAAGGAAGCAACTAAGTGTATCAAGAAGCTGAGGAATCAAGTCAAGAAAGTTAACGAGCAACTCAAGGAAACACATGAGAAACTCAAACAATCAAATAAGAAAATCACTAATCTAAAAGTGCAAGTTGAAGAAGGAAAAAGAGTTGAAGAATGATTGAATGCCAAATTGAAAGATAAGACTACAAAATGCTCAAAGCTTGAAGAAGAGATTGTTTCTCCAAGGAAATATTTGGAGAAAGAAAAAATTCAAAAGGATAAATTCAAGAATAGCTCCACCTTGCTTGATGATATTCTTGCTACTCAAAAATATTCTAAAGACAAAGAAGGATTAGGGTTTACTAAAGACAAAAAAGGATTAGGGTTGAAAAAAGGAGAAATCTCAAAGGAAAATTAGACTCCAAACAATGTTGAAAAGGAAAATAATGAGCAAAGGAAGACTAGAGATAAGAAGAGCAATATCAAACATGTCCAAAACCAGAAGAAACATTTCAAGAGACCTCCTATCAGGAAACCAACTGCACAAAGGTATCCATATTTTAATGGCTACTATTATTTTTGCAATAAGTTTGGACACAAAGCTATAGAATGTAGAAGCAAGATTAAGTAGAATTTTTAAACATTTTCTGGTCAATTCTATGTATGCAATAGGTTTGGTCATAAGGATAATGAATGTAGAAGATAGATGATGAATGGTTACAATAATGGTATGATGCATCAATCATTCCTTGGTTATTGCTACTCATGCAATGGAGTTGGGCATAAGGCTTCTAAATGTAAATTTAAAAGGGTAAGAAGTAAGTTTGCTCCCCAAAAAAGTTTCACATGCTATAAATGCAATAAACCAAAAAATATAGCTAAGTTATGTAGAGGAAAGAATGTGAAACCCTCCATTCCACAAAAGATTAATCTGATTGAGGTAAATAAGGCGATGAACAATATCTAGAAGAAAAAGGAAGAGAATGACCTTAAGAACAAATCTAAGCCAAATTTTGGTGCAAATGTTTCCTTTAGAAACTAGATAGAAAGCATTTGGATTAGGGGGAGTTTTAATAGAAAACCTTCTAAACCCTTGCCAAAGATGAGATGATGATGTCTTCAACATATTAGTACATGTATAGGTTGATTTGTTTGATCCATTGGTGAAACCTTTGGTGAGAAATATCTTGGTGCTGAGATTTGTAGAATGTTTGGGAGTCCCTGTGATGATACAGTGAAGGCTTGAAATTATTTGAACTAAATTTTCATTGTTGCATTTAATGTACTTCTTAGGTCACAAATAAAGTGTTTATATTTCATTTTGCATATTTTAAAAGACATTTGTTTTCAAGAATTTGAAGAGGAGAGTAGAGAAAATGGGATCTAAAGTGTTGAATGAAACTTTATTGGTAAATTTCCTTGAGGTATTTATAATTTCTTGTAAACTATAGCTCAGAGAAGTTCATGATGCTTTCTCCTTAGGCTATTGATGTGCTTGAGAGGTCAAGACCTAAGTTTAAGAAGCATCAATATAAATCAATGGTAACGGATAAAGAAGGCACATTTTATAGGGTTCCTTAAAATATGTTGCACATAGAAGATGTGTGAATTTACATTCATTCAAAGATGAATGAATATGATCACTTGAAAATGATGAAGTTTAGGGAAAAAGTACTAGCTTGAGATGATTTCGAATTGAAAATAGAGTATGCCGGCTTTACAGAGAAAAAGTTGGATGTGTGGACAAAATTTCCTAATTTTTTCTATGATAATGAGTGGGTGAAGTATGTTTTGAGCATAATTCATGATAAATTCATGTGGTTGGACATGCCACATATGATAACCAAAGAAGAAATTAGGGTTTTTTTTGGTTTGTGCTCCACAAGACCCATCCTGACATTGAAGGTGATAAATAATGAAGTGGTGATGAAGCTTACCGGAGCCAAGTTTGACAAGCATGCCCTAATATTGGATGACATTGAAGATCTAGTGGTTAAATATGCTTCAATGATGATTGGATACAAGATATTTTACACAAATAGAGATAATTTTATCACCATACCCACAACTTATCAAATGGTGAAAGAATGAAAAGACTTTGATATTTACGAGCTTCTATGATTACATTTTTTGGGAAATTTGCAAAAGATGGAGTTAAAATTCCCTTTTCAGTATGGTACTCTTATCATTTGCTTAATGTTTTATTTTCTAAATGAGTTTCCTAGAGTGAAGAATGTAGTATGGAAAGATAATATTCTTGTATTTGTTAAAATTATATATCATTTGAGGATATTTCCTAGTAAAGAGTATTGTGATTCAATGTTGTGGAGATTCTTTAAACCTTTTCAACCTTAGATGGAAGAGAGAAATGATTCCAAGTAAAGTTGTGGATGAGTATAAGAATGAATTAACATTTATGGTTAACAGAGATTACTACTACATGGAAGCAGTTGAACCTAGATCTGTTTGGGTTCCAAAGCTATCTTATGAGGTAGATGAGTCTGAATGCAGTGGTCTTGCAAAGATTATGTAGACACTAAAATATGGTTTTAGGCCTGCGACTTCAATATTCTTCATAATTCGTATTCTTCATGGTCATGATTAAATAATGTCAATTATTTAATTATTCTCTATAGTTTTCATTTCTTCTATTAATTAAATAATCTTAATTATAATTAATTAATTCACATTTAAATCTTTTATTTAATTATGTTACTAATTAACCTTATTCTTCTTGTCAAATTAAATAAATTCTTATTTAATTTACTCTTTATCATATTTCAACTATAAATTAAATAAATTATTTATTTATTTAATTATTCAATTAAAATCCCTTCATCACTTAATTAAATAAATATTATTTATTTAATTATTCTTCAAATATCGAGTCTTGAATTAAATGAATTATTTAATTCATTAATTCTATTTTAATGCATTCCTCTATATTTTAGATAATTATGTGAGTTATCTAAGTATTCACTTTTACTCGACTCGACATCTATTTTAATCATTCAGCTAACTCTTGATTTAATGTCTGAGTGGCATTCTTGAGTAATCTCTTCGTCAAACCATTCAATCGTCTAGTTCTAACTCATTTGTGTGTACATGCGGATTAATTAAATATTCCTATTTAATTAATTAAACCTTGTGCGTGCATTCGAACGAGAGTCGCTTTAATCAATCTTTATCTTTGTCATGCAAAGATATTTCTTTTGTTTTCGAATACCAAACTGAAGATTAAATCATTTATTTAATCTTTAATTCTATTCCTAATTTGTATCACTCATGTCACTATTGTCAGTTATCAAAATGCATGTCTAATCAGTCGATCTCGACCGTCCGTTGATCTTTCAATCATGGCCTGTCATTCGAATAATCAATTTCTATAAATTTATTTGTCATTCTTCATTCCAATCTCTCACAAAATCTTATGACTTTTGAGAGCACTCAATCTTGAATCTTCGATATTTTGCTAATCACTATCTTAGGCTATACTTGCACGAACTTACGAGAAATTTGAGGGCAATTATACTACACAAGCAAAATGGAGAAGGGCAATCGAGATGAATCATGGAAATACGTTTGAAATTGGTGAGATTTTTTTAGTTTGTTTACGTTTTACTTTCCTTTGTTCTTTGTTGCTTAACATTAGATTTGCATTTTAGATTTTAGTATTGCATTGCATGTTTGCTCTAATCTATTTCTTGTGCACTTTCTTGGTGTTACATTTGGTGAACCCAATGTGAAGACACCATCTTCACGAATCTGTAGACTTTTATTTTTGATTTTGTAGGTTTTTCATACAGAACGACGCATCAGTTTGATGAAACGACGTAATTGAATTCCTGAACCGCATCTGACAGAAGAAATGACGCATCTGAAAATATACGACACATCTAAAAACTCTTGAACCGCAATTGACTGGTGAATAACGAGCCGCAATTGAAGAAAATATCGACGCATCTGACTGGTAACACAACGACGCAATTGACTGGTAAACTTTATTTCTGTTTTTCAGAAATCTAAAAATTTCAATTGATTTGTGTGTTACTAATATCTGATTTTCAGCATGTGGCCTTTTGGAGTTAATAAGCTTTTGCAGGATGATTGACGAAGACGATATTGAAAATTACTAACGAGTTTTTCGGCAGGACACTTGTCGAAGACCCTAGTTAATTTTGAAACAGATTGTTTGGTAGCGTAATAAATCTTTCATTTGTTTTAAAATTAACAAGTGTCTTCTGTGTTTGGTGTGAAAGCACAAGTTTGGTTACCCTTACGACTTGGTACATCGAAGTATCCTCTCCCCTTGTGCATCCGTGTGATCCTGGGTGTAAGAGAAATGGTTACCAACTCTAGAATTTGGGCCTGTTCTAGTGGGAAAAAGTACTCACCCTAGGATGACTCAGACTGGTAGCACCCTGAACTCGAGGGACTTCCAGCCGGTATATAAGAGTGGATTCTTGGGGAAAGTCCAAGAATCACGCGTATGGTTCCGACGAGATGGATTCGAAAGGGGAATCTCGCTGCATGGATCATGCTCTACGAACGAAATGCCCGTATTAAATACCTTTTGTTTTAGAGACCAACCTATTTGTGGCCATTGCTTGGTATAGTGCAGGGTACAGTATCATGCCTAAAGATACTCACTACTGATCCCCTCGAGTAGAGATAGCAGTTCTTGGGAGGTCATTACCCAAAGAATTCAAAATTGGTGTGCTCGAAAGACGTTAATGAGCCGTGGAGGGGAGCCAATGCCACCAAATTTTTAAGCTATCCGCTCTCGAGAAGGAAAGGTGTTTATCACCAATCCGAGGTATAAAAGGTGGGCTATACCAAGTATACAAACCCTAGGCCTTTGGCCTATTAGGATGTGCTTGTCTGTTATCAACTTAAATGTTCTTTGAGTCCAAAATCAAAACTGAAAACACTTTGTCTTATGATTGTCTTTGATTGCCAGAATTTGATCATGAAAAATAGAGTCAGTTTAAATCTCATCACTAAAAATACACAGAGAGTTGCAACTGTTCATCAGAAGGTCACAATTGATTTTTAGAGTCGCATCTGTTTAACTTCGAGTCACATCTGTTATTACGAGTCACATCTGTTTAGCTTTGAGTCACATCTGTCAGTATCAGTCGCATCTGTCTAGCATAGAGTCGCATCTGCTAGTTTATCTCACAATTTCTTTGCGAAGACTACATGCATTATATTCTGAGTCGCAACTATCATTAAGAGTCACATCTATTATAACATTAATCGCATCTATTAGAGTCACACATTGAACATTACCAGAGAAATGCAATTGATCACTGGAAAACTGCAACTGTTAACTTGAACCGCACCTGTGAAATCCTGAGACGCATCTATCTGATTATCAGAAAACCAAAATTCACAGTCACTGTCCAGTCAACATGGTTATACCAGTTTCAGTTGTCTTTACACAAACAGTCCTTGAATAGAAACCTGAAATGATTTGCTCAATTTTACATCCTTTAGGTTCATTCTGTCATTACCATAGTTGTCTTAATTCAGAGTTTAGTTTCATCTTAGGATACTTATTACCTTGCATTAAACTTCTAGAAAGGTCACTTTTACAAACTTTAGAATAGGTCCATCATCTACACTCTAGAAAAATCATAGCGTCAACAAAATCTTTCATTGAACCTAGTCTTATCATTTTACACTTTGTCCTACAGAGAGTCCATCCTAGCTCATCAGTCTAGTTAGGAAACTCGACTTGTCTTTGATCCTCGTCCTACATTGGTTCCTTGACTTAACAAAATTGACGCCTTGGTTAGACTTTAGGTAGTTGGTCCCCCCGTCTTGGGTTTATAGAATTGATTATTTTAGAACCTTGCTTAGACCTTGCATCTTTAGATCTTAGGCTAGTGTCATCCTAGAACATTCCTTATTTTGCATAGACCTTGCATCTTTAGATCTTAGGCTAGTGTCATCCTAGAACATTCTTTATTTTGCATACGAAAATCCCAAAAACATAGACTAGGGTCATATTGTTCATAGATATAGTTTTGCATTTCCTGCATATTGAGCTTGTCTTACATAGTTGAAACTACGTCTAAGAGAAGAGAGAGAGAAAACATGTCAAACCCAAAAAAATTCATCAATCCATTTTATTCAAGACCTCATAAGACTCTATTAGATAAATTCACCACTAGAAACACTCAAGAACATATTGCAGTAGAGGACATAGAGGCTGCCGCACAGGACCTTGAGTTTGCCTCTTTCATAGATGAGTACCTAGCAAATGATCAACAATGATACTTAGCCAAATTGCTAGCTGAAGGTGCTACCTTACCTCCAGGATTTGATATCAGTACCTTACAAACTCAACCTACACAAGGGACAAATACCACGACTGCTAGTACTACTATACCTCAGGTCAACACAACTATGCCATCTAGTACACCTACACAGAGTACGACAGTCCATACGTCCCCATTTGGTACATCTAGCATGACATCGGGATTTAATTTCATTGTAGGGGCTTCATCATCCACTCCCTTCGGTCCTCTTGTTGGGAGTAAAAGACCTAAAATCTCAGCCTCTACACCTTATGTCGGTGTCACAAGTTCACAGTCAACGACCATACCTAACACTAGTATCATGAGCACCATACCATAGTCGATGACCATACCTAGTGCTTCGGTCACTAGTACTATACCACAGATCACACAAACAGGGGGCATTCCCTCCTTCCAATATGGCAATCAGAATCCATTCATACAGTTTTTGAGTCAGAATCTACTTTCCCAAACTGGTACTCAGAATCCATTCATACAGAATCCGAATCAGAATCCATTCTCTCAAATTGGTGGACACCAATCATTTACATAGATTCTCAATCAAAACCCCTTTTCCCAAAGTGGTACTCAGAATCCGTTTACACAGATCCCAGGTCAACACCAATTTATGCAAATTCTAGACCAAAACACATTTACCAACATTCTGAATCTAAATCCACCTCAGATGCCAACGGTCAATCGAAACCCATCACGAGACTTTGGATTTCAGAACACATACACGGATCCGCATAATCCCCCTAGCACATCTTTGACCCAAGTTGACGTCTTACAAACACAAATGCATGCATTACAAATGCAAATGATAACATGCTGGTGTCAACTAAGAAATAGTTTTCAACAAAGGACATATGCCCATTCCCCTTTGATAGATCATTGTACATGACCCCTTTCCCTCACGGATATGTCATACCGAATCTCCCTAAGTACAATGGCAAATGAAATCCGATAGAACATATAAGGGAATTTTCTACCATATGCATAGATGTCGCTTATGACCCCACGTATCTTATGAGACTATTTCCAAGAAGTCTTGTAGGAATTGCACTAGAGTGGTTTTCAGATCTAGATTCTAGCATTAGATCTTGGGGTGAACTGGTTGAGAAATTTGTGGAGCAATTCTCCTTCAACATAGATCACGAGATAAATATAGTAACCTTGTGTCACACAACGCAAGATGAAGGGGAAATATTCATTGCTTTCTTCCAGAGATGGAGAACTATAGCTAGTAGGTGTCTTGTCGAGATACTCAAAAAAAAAAAGTTACAATGTTTCAAGAAAACCTTCATGCAAAACTCAGGAGTAACTTAAGGGTACATTGTTGTACATCTTTCTCGGAACTAGTGGAAAAAGGGGTTATAATAGAGAAGGATCTCATTGAAAAGGGTGAACTCAAGACATCAACATCCAATAGAAACCTGATCGTACAAAACACCCCCACTGACAGAAATAGATTCTGGTCTCGCAACAAAAATGTCACCAATGATGGGGTGGTTGATGCTAAAACACTACAAGCAGGACCCCTCCTCACATTACAAGGACCTCATACTTTTTCCAACATGCTTAATGCTATCAATAAAGCTCCTAACGTGGTCCAAAATACTCAACATCCACAAACCAAAAGATTTCAAAAACGTGAGTTCACTCCCTTTAGGGGAACCCATTGAGTCGGTGTTCAAACAACTGTTACAACATAATCTCATACACCGGCAGGAACCAAGACAATACAATCTAGGACAATTTAAACCAGCTTGGTGGATGACAATGCCTTTTGTGATTATCATAGAACTAAGGGACATAACCTACAAAACCGTCGACAACCTAAGAATATCATACAGGATCTTATCGAAAGGAGAATTATTGAAGTTAGTGGACAAAAAAAAAGTCATCAAACACTGATCATCAAGTATTTTCTGACCCACTACATGACCATGGGAAAGGAACTGTCCCCAGTTTGAGTACTAAGACCAATATGTCAGCCAACTATGCCAGTGTCAAGCATGATTATAATAGTGGAAAAATCATTCACTGCCTTCGCGTCGCCAATGAGAATATCAATACCATTATTATCAATACTAATCCTGAGTGTGCGGTCAATACTCATCATACTAAGTTCACTATCCAAGGCCCTTCATCGTAGCAAACACCCCAACCTTACAAGTTACAATATATCCTTCTTGACCAGTTGGGGAAGACCCCAACCCAAATCTCAATCTTGGAATTGTTGCGTATTTCCCCTGAGCATCGATCTATCCTTGATAAGGCTTTACAGAACACCACAGTCCCTAATGATCTTCATGTCAATCATTTCCAAGAAATGGTGGGCTACTTGACCAATAATCACCATGCTACATTTTCTGAACAAGACTATGCAACTGACAAGATGAACCACAACGACCCTTTACATCTAGAAGTCCTTGTTGATGACACCAAAGTTAGACGAGTTTTGGTAGACGGAGGAGCAGGGTTAAATTTGTGCACTTTAAAACTAATTAAGGCTTTAGGTATCTCAGAAGCATGCGTAGACATGACCAAAAGTATTATCATTAAATCTTATGATGAGGTGGAAAGAAAATCAAAGGGAGTCGTAACACTTCCTATCAGAATTGGTCTTGCGGTAATGGAGACAAAGTTCCAGGTCTTGGATCTCACCCTCCGTTATAACCTTCTGCTAGGTAGACCATGAATTCATGCCATGAAGGCAGTCCCTTCCACGTATCAACAGTGTCTTAAATTCCCCTACAATGGCACAAAAATAACTATAGATGGTGATCCGGATCCTTTCCAATATTGCACCAATCTAAAGGAGATCCCCCAACGCCAAGTGCCAGTAAACCAAGAGGCCTCATCATCCAATTCATCTTCCTATGTTGATCCGGCCACAGTTACTCGAACATCTATTTCACCCTCAGTTCCTACCACTCCTAGGGTTGAGATCCAAGACAAGGGTTGTGGAGAGTATTACATGAAAACTTCTTATTGTGTTAGCCATTTGATTCCCCCTAAGTCATACGGTTTACCTACATCGGATAGGAGACAATCTATGGTCACTATACACATTCCTCCCACAACAACTTTTACTAAATGGGGTGAATTAAGCAAAGAGGCCGTAGATACAAAGATGTCACTTCCTGGCTGTATAGGGAAGATGATGAGGAACCCCTCTTACTTGCTCATATTCCTACAAATATATATGGAAAAGGTTTCAAAATCATGCAAAGCAAAGGATATGATGGACAGAGTAGTTTAGGCTTACACCAAGATGGGAGGGTTGAACCAATATTAGTTTCTCAGTGGCCAAAAGGAGTAGGGCTAGGGTTTCAACCAATTTAGATTGGCATTCCTAGTATTACCCTTACTTGAGGAAGTAAGTGCTTCAGAAGATATTAAGACATCTCACGAACCAGTGGACCAATATCATTTTGACTCCCCCAACTCTAACGATTATGAGTGGGATTCCCTATCCTCTACTTCTTCCATGGACCTCGACAAGTTATTTGGAGAACTTGACTTGATGTTAAGTTCCTCACCAAATCCCTTAAATTCCTATCCACCAAAGAAAATGATAAAGGAGTGGTTTAAACACTACTATTGGGAATCACTTGATCCTACCTCTTGGCAACTTAAGCCACCTATTTCTGATAGTCAAACCTTAGCATTAGGCCCACCTATCCATCCACCTAGACCCAAACCTAAGAGCAAAAAGGACCTGGTACAAGAATTTTGTAACCACATGAATAATTCAATCTTTACCTTGACTCCATTAAACTTTGATAACTCCGACGATGACATGCCCTTAGTTTATCCCCAACTCATTGATTGGGACCAACAAGACACACCCGTCTTAGACATTTTTGAGAACGACGAAGCAATTGCTGAGTTCCTGGGATTACGAGAAGGAATACCAAATGGTGATCATAAGGCTGGTTTTACTATTGACTTGGACAACAAAGCATATTTTTGGGAATCTGTTCAACCCTCTAGTCGCAAAAATGAGAAAAGGAATAAACAAGATAAAAAGGATGAGTCTTTAGGTGAAAACCGAAAGGCACCTTTAGACAATGCAAAAGTAAAAAGAAAGGACGCATCCAAAGGTGAAAACCTCTCTAAGGCACCTAAGGATGGAGGTTTGAACATTATCCCCATTGCATAGGAAAGGTCACCCATGCTCATTGAAGAACCAGTAGAAGTCAACATAGGTACCAAAGAGAATCCTCAACTGGTTTATTTTGCAACGTTATTGACAACAGAAGAGCAGCCAGAGTTCCATAACTTCTTTGCACAAAGACAAATAAATTTTGCTTGGTCATATGTAGATATGTCGGGGTTGGATCCTGAACTTGTTCTGCATCATTTTCCCTTACGGCCAGGTGCCAAACCAGTGAAACAAAAATTGAGAAAAATGCACCCACAGATTGCTTTATTAGTCAAGGCATAACTCAAGAAACTCTTAGACGTTGGTTTCATCAGATCTATCAACTATGCAGATTGGATTTCCAATCTTGTACCAGTCACTAAACCAACTGGGGGCATCCGCATCTGCACTGATTTTAGAGATATCAACAAAGCTTGTCCTAAGGATGACTTTCCTTTGCCTAACATAGACATGATAGTTGACATGACAGTAGGATATGAGATGTTGTCCCTTATGGATGGATTTTCAGGATATAACCAGATCAGAATTGCAACTAAAGACCAACCTAAGATGGCTTTCACTTGTCCTTGGGGAATGTATTGCTGGAATGTTATGCCCTTCGGACTCAAGAATGCTGGAGCAACCTACCAACGTGCCATGACTACTATATTTCATGATCTAGTACACACTCTTATGGAGGATTATGTCGATGACCTTATTGTAAAATCCAAGACAAGGGCAGAACATTTATAGGTTTTAGACAAAATATTTTAGAGGCTGGAGAAGTATAAAGTGAGACTCAATCCAATGAAATGTGTGTTTGGAGTCAAGTCGGGAAAGCTGTTAGGTTATATCATTTCTAGACGAGGCATTGAAGTTGATCCGGCTAAGGTAAAAGCAATCATGGACATGCCTCCACCCACTAATATTAGTCAACTAAGGACATTACAAGGAAGGTTGCAATCTATAAGAAGATTTATGGTGCAGTTAGCAGATAAGACACATCCTTTTCAACATCTACTTAAGAAAGGAGTCCCCTTTGCATGGACAACCAGATGTGAAGAGGCTTTTCAACTGATTAAAGAATATTTACTCACACCCCCTATCTTAATGCCACCTTTTGAAGGAAGACCATTGATTCTTTATATTACGACAACCCATTCATCACTTGGAGCATTGCTTGCACAGAATGATGATGATGGTCATGAAAGGGAAATCTATTATATCAGTCGAACTTTGGTAGGTTATGAGCTCAACTATAGTACCATTGAACGTTCCTATCTTGCAGTAGTATTTTCTACTCAAAAATTGAGGCACTATATGCTAAACCATCAAACAATGTTGATTGCTAAAATAGACCCTCTGAAATATCTTCTCAGCAAGGCAACATTAACAAGACGACTGGCCAAATGGGTTATGATACTTAGTGAGTATGATATCTAGTATGTAGAAAGAAAGGATATTAAAGGATAGGTCATTCCTGATCAGTTAGCTGATGCACCCATACAGGAAGATCACCCATTAGTAGTAGACTTTCCCGATGACTTCATATTCACAATTGACACAAACATAACATGGAAACTGTACTTTTATGGCTCACATACAAATCATGGTTTAGGGGCTGGTATACTATTTATTACACCGCAAGGTGATTCCATCCCTAAGTCATTTAGGATTGCATTCCCATGCACTAACAACATAGCAGAGTATGAAGCTCTAGTGATAGGGTTATGTATGGCAGTCAAGTGGAAAATTAAGATTTTACAAGTATATGGGGATTCTCAACTAGTAATCAAACAGGTAAATGATGATTATGAGACTAAGAATGAGAAGCTTGCTCCATACAAGTGCATGGCTAATAGCTTTAAGGAGTACTTTGAAAAAGTTGAATTTCATTAGATACCTCATGTTTTAAACAGGGCAGTAGACGCTATGGCTATAATTGCATCACTTCTTGACATTCCTAACAATGTGCCTAAGTTTGAGTTCCTGGTATAACAACTTTTGGTCCCAGCCTACGATATCCCAGATTCTGAAATGGTGTGTGACATTGTTGGTCCTGATTCCCCATGGTACAAAGAAATCTATGATTACCTTCATGCCAAAGTCATACCCACTAGCCTATCAAATAACCAACATAGGACATTCCTCCGCAAGTTAGCCAAATACACCATCGTTAGAAACACCCTATATAGACACTCCTTAGATAATACCCTATTGAGATGTCTTGATTCTACTGAAGCACAAGCAACCTTGCATGGGGTGGATGAGGGTATATGTGGCTCTCATTCTAGCGGTCCTACCTTAGCCAAAAAGATTATGAGACTGGGTTATTACTGGCCTACTATGGAAAAAGACTCCTATGTCTTTGTAACGAAATGCCGCCAATGCTAAGTTCATGGAGACTTGATACATGCACCAACACAGGAGCTCCGTCCTATAACATCACCATGGCCCTTTTCCCAATGGGGACTCGACCTCATAGGTAAGATCCACCCCACATCATCTAATGGACACAAATTCATTATCACTGCCATTGAGTATTTTACGAAGTGGATTGAAGCCATTCCTATGAAATACATTACCGACACACAGATTTCTAGGTTTATCCTGAACTATATCATCTGTCAGTATGGTGTCCCTCAATCCATAATCACTGATAATGGCCGCCCATTTAAGAACTAAGAAGTCTGCCACCTGTGTGACAAATTTCATATCCAACATCACTTTTCCACTCCATACTACCCACAAGGTAACGACCAAGCAGAGGCATCTAACAAAACCATCATTAGAATCCTCAAGAAGACTGTCAATGATGCTAGTCATGACTGGCATTTATAGCTTAACCCTGCCTTATGGGCTTATCACAAAAGTATCCGTACTCCTACTGGTGCTACTCCATATTCACTTGTATTTGGTTCTGAAGCTATTCTATCCAGTGAGGTCGAGATTCCTTCCCTAAGGGTATCCCTGAAAGGCCAAATTGATGATGAAGAGTACCGGGTATCGAGACTCCATGAGTTAGAATTCCTGGATGAGCGAAGATAGAAGGCGCTCAACCATCTCCAAGCATATTAGAATCGTCTTCGTTGTAGCTATAATAGGAAGGTATTGAACAAGAACTTTGACATTGATGACCTGGTTTTAATGAAGAACCCAAAGAATCAACCAGAAAGAGAAAAACCAGGAAAGTTTGAACCAAATTGGTTAGGACCTTATGTTGTTACAAAAGCTTTTGGATTAGGAGCGTACCAAATCTCTACTCCTAAAGGGGAACCATTATCCTCACCAATCAATAGTCTGCATTTGAAGAAGTTCTACACATAGCTTATGGGAGCCTTTGTCTTAATTAGCAAAAATACAAAAAAATTAGAAAATCACAAAAAATCATTATCAAGGTGAAAACCTGGCAAACAGGCGTCTTGGTAACACCAAAAAAATTAGATAATCTAGAAAATAGTAAAGAAAAATCATTTGTCCAATAGTGAAAACCACTTCAGTGGCGCTTTGGATAGGTACCATGGTGAAAACCTGGTAAACAGGCGCCTTGTGTAGTTAACTCTGCTCCTTTGTCTACTATTATTCTAATCATAGTCCTTATCATTGTACATAGTCCACTCCCCTATACATATCCCTTATCCCTGTACGTACTACCTATCCTTGTACATATCCCTTATCTTTCATACCCATCGCTTGCATATACCATTTGTAATAAGTGGTAGTCTTTCCCATAACTTGGAACGATTGACATTGAGTGCAAATTATATCCCCCATTTTACCCTATTCATAGTCAATTGGTCTTATACTCGACTAGGGGAAAACACTTGACATGTGTCATATTGGTTCTTACATTGGTTGTGTTGAAGACGTAAAACCATGGAAAATACATGAACCTCTCAAAATGACTTGAGAAAACACAAAAACATTAGAAAACTTCAAAAAAAGACAAAAAAATCAAAACATTTCGAAAATCCAAAAATAGAGTCGGAGTCAGTCGCTCTTGTTAGTCTTTGTCATTTGTCAAACTACGTTTCCTCTGCGACTGGACATAGGCAAGGCCATTTGCCGATGTGCCCTCGAGGCATTAGGTTAGTCCGTTTAGGTTTGTCTATATGAATTTATGATTTAATCCATATGTCTATATGACAAGGTCATTGGTTGTGTTGAACTACGAGGTCTCTGCATGTATAACGTAGGAAAGGCCATCAATCGATGAGCCTTCAAGGCTACACTAGGTCAGTCCATTAGGGTTCGTCACATTCATTTTTATACACATCTTCTATTTGTAGTTAGTCTTGTCAGTCAAGTCAAGTCGAACTACAAGGTCTCTACGTGTATAACGTAGGCAAGGCCATCAAT
Source organism: Sequoia sempervirens (assembly GCA_007258455.2). Classification (NCBI taxonomy): domain Eukaryota; kingdom Viridiplantae; phylum Streptophyta; class Pinopsida; order Cupressales; family Cupressaceae; genus Sequoia; species Sequoia sempervirens. The sequence goes on from VDFB02110910.1 coordinate 70,312, forward strand.
CGATGAGCCCCCGAGGCCACACTAGGTCAGTCCTTTAGGGTTTGTCGTCACACACAAGTCAATTGTCAGCATATCATATCAAGTCATGCATCAATCTGGTGAACAAGTCAGTAATGTCTCTACGTCAAATCAAACAACTTTCCAAATGAAACAATCAAAACAAATCAACAAATGTCTGCTACAGGATGTGTCCTTCCTGGAAACATACATCATCATTATGGAAATCAACCTGCATCTTGTTCAGGATGAGTCCTTGAATACTGATATCAACAAAAAAATTTATGTCTTATACAGGATGAGTCCTTCCTGCATAATCGACATTGTCAAACAATCAAACATAGCCTTACACAAGTTATCACATCAACAACATCTGACTCAATGTCTTATACGATACATGTCTTTCTGAAATCAGGCTTTGTCATGCCTTATACAGATAGTCATAACATCGAAACCAAACTCAAAGTCTTATCCAGTATGTGTATCTCTTGAAATCAGGCTTTGTCAATCAATCCTTTTATCAATCAAAACAAATCAAACAAACAAATCAAGTTTTGGAAAATATTTTATTGGATTTTTGACTTTTTGACTTATTTATCTTATCTTTTCAATTGACTTTATGATGGGAATTAGGTTACTAGCTTTCTCAAGGATGTCCTATGAAGGATTTAGAGAAGCAACGATGTATCAGAATTCTATTTTCTTTGACTGTTGTTTGCCGATTGTCTTTTAAATTTGATTTTGAGTCATGTTACTAGTTTCCTCAAGGATGTCCCGTGAAGGATTTAGAGGAGCAATGATGTCTCATGACCTGTCTTTTACTTTGTTTGCTGTCTGTGGTTTGTCTTGACAAAAAGACTGGGGCAACTTGTGCCCTTAGTATGAGTTAATGACAATCCTTTTCTGCGAATGTTTGTTAATGGCAAGTGGATGACCTTGCACACCTTGATTTACGTCATATCATGGTGTTTTTCTCCATTTGTATTAGTCCTGCCCAATGATGATAAAGTGCAATACCTTTTGTGATACAACAAAATATCGAAGATTGCTAATACTAACATCTATCTCTTGTCTTTCGTTCTTTCTTGATCTTTCTTTCCGCACTTACAGTTCTTCTTTCTTGCATTATGACGGAGTCCTATGACACAAAACATTATACATCATCCTGCATCAACGTACATGTTAGAAAAATACATACATATAGGCATATTTCATATCTAGATCATCATGGCATAATAGATATTCATCATCAAATAATACATATCATAAGCATTCCATACATCAAGCAACTGTAAATACATGCATCACATTACATTTGTATAGCATCACATGTAGCCGACATTATACATATAACATGATATTGCATCTCATAATTTATAAATTGCATACATCACATAGAATCAACATTATCTCATTAGCTACATAAACATCATAAAATACATATACTCATCCATCACATAGGAATATCATATAAACATCACATGTATAAATAAAGACTGCATAATCAATACATAGAAATGCATATCATGAGAATCACTGCCAAAATCATATATATATATATATATATATCGCTCAACTGTGTCACATCACAATGTCATAATGTATCAATAATACATGGAAGCCCACAGTCTATAAGATCAAAATACAATGTCTTGACAAGAAGTACCCCTATCCTGAACTGCCACTGCTATCATGCTTGGAGTGTGTGGAGGAATGATGATGGGAACTCGATGACCTATGAGCTAAGGGAGGTCTATCATATGGACCTGCTCTGCGTGGCTGCTCCACCCCCTCTATGTTAATTTTCCTACTATGGGTCCTGGTCTGGTACCTGCTACTGTGTGCCTCTGAGAAACTGGGAGCCCGTCTCTTTGGTGGAACCTCTGCCTCATACAGATCCTGATAGTATGTATCTCTCCCTCTCCCCAGCTCTAACTAGCTCTCTAGCAAAAGTGGCTGATGGTCTCATGCACAATGCCTTGAGCTTTGTAAATCTCTGCTCAGTCTCCTACCTCCGAGCTATGGCCTAATCCCTATCCATCACTGCTCTGTCCCTCTCCATCTGATACACATCCCTCTCAGCCATTAGAACTCTCATCTGCTCCTCCAAGGATGCAACCTGAGCATGCAATGTATCTGTGTCTGGATCCGCTACCCCTGTCTCATCCTGTCTGTCCCTCACCCTCCCATCCTCCTCCTCATCTAACTCCTCTAGGATCTAATCATGAATATCTCTTTCGTGATCATCATCTCCCTCATCATCCTCTTGGTAGGCACCCAACAAACCCAGAGCATCAATCTCTGCCTCCTCTCTACCTGCCTCCTCGGTACTTATCTCCTCCTCTGCCGGGATGTCTGGAATAGCTGCCTCTGCGGGATGCACCTCCTCTCCACCTCTTGCAATATCCTCCTCCCCTCCTCTCCCAATGTCTGGCATGGCCACATCCTCCTCTCCTCATCCCTCCTCATGGATCGGTGACAATGGTGGCCCTCGTCCCCTCCAACCACGTCTCCCTCTCCTGCCTCCACATCATCCACCTCAGCCATCATCTCCTCCATCACCATGGCCTCCTCTGCCTCCCTAACCTCTCACTCTATTGCGCCTACCTCATGGACCTATCCCTCGCCACTCTACCGGTGCTGGCTGCTCTAGATTTGTCAAGGGGATCGGCCTGTGACCTGCCCACCACTGGTTGTACTTCGCTGTGGTCCCTGGGTCTGTTGGACCATCTCTCCATCCCCATGGAACTGCCTGTAATGCATCGATGTATTTCTCTGTTGTGGCCATTGAAATCTCTATACCCCATAGCGGGACCTCTCATGAGGATCTCGCTAACTCTACCTGTCCTCTAGGCACATCCTGCACCTCTCCAAACTACCGCAGGACACGATCTGGTAGCTGACGCTCTATAATGTGGGCGTGTGACACTGTCCGTCCAACTAAGAACTCTGCCTGTCTGCAAAATGGCAAATGCTCATCCTCATCTGACCACTCGTCACACCCTAGGTATGGTCTCCATGTAAAATGCTCCAAAGTGTCTATGGAATGTCTAAAGTAACCCGTATCTCCAATGTGGTGCTGAGTGTTTGCCCCCGTATAACAAAAGGCATAAGGAGCTCCATGTGGAAGATCAACTGTCGCAGGTGGCTGAAAAATGGCAATGTGCTCCCATGCCCATACCATCAGGAGCGTGGTACCACAACTCATCGACTGTGCCTCTCGATAGGAAATATCATGCAAGTGAAAGTATAACATCCTGAGCACACATGAACCCCAAGCATATACCACTCGATGCTCGAGCATGCCCACTAGCATCTCCCCCCACCCCACGGGAAAGCCATGACCTCAGAGGTCAGGAAGTAATATCTCGCCTATCAATGTACATAATAGACAGTCTAGCTGTCTATACCTCTGCGCCAACACCTGCCACCTAATCTCATAATCATCAAATTCTAACTACCTAATGTCGATCAGCATGGGGGTAGTATCTACACATCTCGGCTGCACCCCTCTGGGTATCATGTAACTCGTGTGCCCCTAATAGGAAGTCTGAGGATCCTATAGACATCCTCTAAGGTAACTGTGGCCTCTCCAGTTGGTAGGTGGAAGGACGATGTCTCCGAGTGCCACCGCTCATAGAAAGCTCTCAATAATCCCCGATTCACTCGAATCTGGGGCATGTCTGTCACGTGCAATAAACCAAGGTGCCATAGAATCTGTCACTCTGTCGGCCGCAAACTGTCTCTAAATCGAAACATAGTCGGTCTTGACTCCTGTGTATATATCCTGTCTAGCACAACCTGCAATGACATTATACATGCCTCATGTCAGCCTCAATCATCTATTATAGTGCAATCTGACTCTACTAAATAAAATCAAATGCGTCGTTATTTTGCACATGCGTCATTATTTTTCACATGCATCGCTTTTTAACATATGCAGTGCATACAATTCAAATGCGTTGTTATTAAACAAATGCAGCTAATTACATCACATACATTACACTAAATTCATATGCATCGAAAAATAAATGTTGGGTTGCAAATTATTCAAATGCGTTTCAAAATAAACACATGCGGCTATTCTAAATGCAAATGCAATTCATAATGTCAAATGTGTTTCATAAATTTATAGATGCGTTGAACCGTAGACTAACTCTGCAAAATGCCTAATGAGAACTTACAAATGCGGCTTTCCGTAGACAAATGCGTCATTCGTGCACACAAATGCGGTGATTTATTAAAATGACGCATATCAAAAACTTCAATTAAATGCATAAAAATACGCGTAAATGAAAATTTTCAAAAGCCAAGTTTGAGGTACATACCGGGGGGTCCGCATTGGCTGGTCTCTGGAAGGTCCGGATCCTGTATGCGCGATAGTGAGTGTGCGGAACAGGCGACATCCTCGTTGTGGGTGCAGAGCAAATTCTGAATTCTAGGGCTAAGTGGGTGAAAATGAATTGGTTTTTACCCCTATTCCTATATATACCTAGGGCTTAGGTGGCATTTCTATCTTACTGGCCGTGTTAGCTTCCCATTTCGATCAGCCTGTACCTGTTCCTCACATTTCCAACCTCAATTCTACAAACTCCATTGCATTTCTGGTCATCCTATGGACTAATCGGGCTCATTTCCAAATTTTCCTAAACTTTTTTTGTCAATTTTCCCCGAGGGGCATACCTTCACCGTTTTAATCTAGAGCATTACTGGGGCATATTTCTTATCGATTTTCTTTGACACAACGCCGAAATGACATTGTATCAAAGAGGGGCAAATGTAGACACCGAAACTGGTTTTAGGCCTGCGACTTAATATTCATGGTCATGATTAAATAATGTCAATTATTTAATTATTCTCTATAGTTTTCATTTCTTCTATTAATTAAATAATCTTAATTATTTAATTAATTCACATTTTATTTATTCTATCTGATTAATTAAATAAACACTTTTATTTAATTATGTTACTAATTAACCTTATTCTTCTTGTCAAATTAAATAAATTCTTATTTAATTTACTCTTTATCATATTTCAACTATAATTAAATAAATTCTTTATTTATTTAATTATTCAATTAAAATCCCTTCATCACTTAATTAAATAAATATATTTATTTAATTATTCTTCAAATATCGAGTTTTGAATTAAATGAATTATTTAATTAATTAATTCTATCTTAATGCATTCCTCTATATTTTAGATAATTATGTGAGTTATCGAAGTATTCACTTTTACTCGACTCGACATCTATTTTAATTGTTCAGCTAACTCTTGATTTAATGTTTGAGTGGCGTTCTTGAGTAATCTCTTCGTCAAACCATTCAATCATCCAATTCTAACTCATTTGCGTGTACATGCGGATTAATTAAATATTCCTATTTAATTAATTAAACCTTGTGCATGCATTCGAACGAGTCACTTTAATCAATCTTTATCTTTGTCATGCAAAGATATTTCTTCTGTTTTCGAATACCGAACTAAAGATTAAATCATTTATTTAATATTTAATTCTATTCCTAATTTGTATCACTCATGTCACTACTGATAGTTATTAGAATGCATGTCTAATCAGTCGATCTCGACCGTCTGTTGATCTTTCAATCATGGCCTGTCGTTCGAATAATCAATTTTTTATAAATTGATTTGTCATTCTTCATTCCAATCTCTCGTGAAATCTTATGACTTTTGAGAGCACTCAATCTTGAATCTTCGATATTTTTCTAATCACTATCTTAGGCTATACTTGCACGAACTTACGAGAAATCTGAGGGCAATTATACTACACAAGCAAAATGGAGAATGGCAATCGAGATGAATCATGGAAATACATTTGAAATTGGTGAGATTGTTTCAGTTTGTTTACGTTTTACTTTCCTTTGTTCTTTGTTGCTTAACATTAGATTTGCATTTCATATTTTAGTATTGCATTGCATGTTTTCTCTAATCTGTTTCTTGTGCACTTTCCTGGCGTTACAGATTATGTTGAGAAAACCTAGAGATACAACAATTCAAAGGTTTGGTACTTATAAAGAGAAATCAAGTAAAGAGAATGTTGGTGTAAATAAAGTCTTGTACCTAGTTCATTCATTACTAGGGGACTTATTTACACATGTTAAGTTTACTTAGGTCCTAGGATGGAATCTTTCTAGAAGGTGTTAGTTGTCACTAGTTGCTATCTTATCTTTGAAAACTACTATATGTGAACCTAGGTAAGTTTGATTAATTGTCTTATGTCATATGATTAAGAAACTTGTCATAATCCTATGACATCTTGCATCTCACCTTGGCTATATAACCAAGGGGCCTCTCTCATTGTACACAATCATATCTATCATTGAATTATATTGATAAGAATATAGTTTATTCTTGTCATATTCATCTTTCTCTTTTGTGCTTTCCATATGGTCTCAAGATCTTGGCATTCATCTTGGAAATTTTGGGGTCATCATTGATGAAATTCATCTTCTCTTTGATGGAGAAGATCCTTCTTTAGTTGTTGTGAGGGAACACCTTGACCCTCTTGTTCATTCTCTACATGATCATTCTTCATAGATTGGCGTGAGTGTGGATACTTTTGGAAAAAAAATTGGAGGATACTTCTTTGTATTCAAATGGGATATCTTTGTCTTTGGATCATGTTCTACATTCTTCTCTACTAGATGTTGGATTGTCTTCTTTAGCAGTGTGTCCTAGAACGCCTAGTTGGAGTGTGTTAGCTTTCAACAATGACATGGAGACAATTGAGCATGCTTCAGAGAAATTATCCATCATCCATCTTCTTGACATCCTGCATACATCCATGGTTTTGTTTCTTCCTAAGGGGAGGAATGTTGTTCGGCGAGATTGGATCATCTTCAACATTCAATGTTGAGCTTCTACCATCATTGTAGGAGACTCAACATTGAGGGAGGGTTGCCTTGTCTCTCTTCTAATTCTCTCTTATGGGGGGGTATTTTTCCTCACATGGGGTTTTTACCTTTTCATTCATCATTGAGATTATTTCATTTCTTTTGTATTTCATCTCTCTTTTGAAGAGAAGTTTTCTCCCACTAGTTTTTTTCCTTTTCTCCATTTGTGAGAGATTGCATTGCATATGTACATGGGAAACTAACATGTCCTAGTAGCCGAGACCCATTCTTGCATCTTTGTGTCATTTTCAAAATAATATGCTACTCCCTAAGTTGCACTTAAGGGGGGTGTTGGTGTAAATAAAGTCTTGTACCTAGTTCATTCATTACTAGGGGACTTATTTACACGTGCTAAGTTTACTTAGGTCCTAGGAAGGAATATTTCTAGAAGGTGTTAGTTGTCACTAGTTGTTATCTTATCTTTGACAACTACTATATGTGAACCTAGGTAAGTGTGATTAATTGTCTTATCTTATCTTATCCTATGACATCTTGCATCTCACCTTGGATATATAACCAAGGGGTCTCTCTCATTGTACAAAATCATATCTATCATTGAATTATATTGATAAGAATATAGTTTATTCTTGTCATATTCATATCTCTCTTTTGTGCTTTCCATATGGTCTCAAGATCTTGGCATCCGTAGCCAATTCTAATAGAGAACCTAGAAAAGAAAAAGAAGGATATTGAAGAAAAGGTTGAAAAAATGAAAGCTAAGTTGGAAAGGGAGTTTGGTGCCCCTATGGACCCTACAAAGAAATCCAAAGGTACATTTTCTCCTCCGTAGACTCCACATAGTTCAAGAAGGTTAGGTAGGGCCTAAGCCTACACACCTACTATTAAAAACCCCTCTAGAACAAAACCAACAAGTAGTTTGAAGAAGATAGATACATCCAACCTTTTTGAGCAACAAAAGGCTCTAAAGAGAAGAAAGAAGGAAAAATAAACAAGAGTTAGGTATATCAATCTAGAAGAAGAAGAGGAGGAAGAGGAGTAAAATCAATTGGTCCATAAAATGAAATCAAAAGTCTCTCAATAAAAGACATACAAAAAATGGAAAAGAGAAAGAGAAGACCCCTCTAGTCTGTGAGCATAGTCTCATGAAGTTTGATGCACTATTCAATTCTATTGCAGAGTTTGGAATTCTAAAGGATGCGGTTGAAATGTATTCAAAATCCAATGATGTAGATAAGGAAAAAATTTAAGAGGCCATTGTAAAACACATGAGGAAATTTAATGTTTCCCTAGGTGAGATAGAGGATCAGTTACTAGATCTAAAAGGAGTATTGAGTGCAAGAAGACAAGAGGTGATTGCAGAAAATGTAAAGATGAAAATTTTTACCTTGGAGAAGATTGGTTCCTCATTATCTCATGAGGAAATAGCTAAGTTGTCTCAAATTTTTGTCCAAAAATTCAAGACAAAGCAAAGAGTAAACACTCATATGAGAAAAGACAACGATGATATAGAAAAGTTAAGGAGAGAAACATTAAAAATAGTTGTAAATCTACTTAAAGAATTAGGAGCCTCTCTAGATGATGAAGATAAAATACAACAAGATACATCTCTCTCAGAAATAAATGAGTTTTCCATAGAGCAACATGAGAATGAGCATGAGCAAGAAGATATGTTGACAGATAACACCCCTTTAGATGTGGAGATAACTACTGAGTAGAGTAAAGAAGATGAGCAAGGAGAATCAAAGAAGACTGAAGCTCAAAAGGAACAAACTATGTATCCTAAAAAAGTTGAGAAGATTGCAAAAGAGTGTTATGGAAGTGGAGAAAATAAGAAAGCACAAAAATAGGTTGTGAATCCTCTGAAACATATGAAGATTCATATAAATATCTTCTAGATATTACAAATTCTTATGCAACAAGGTCATGTGGATATGGATATGATCTCTACTCTCCATAAATTGTAGCTTGGTGATGTATTTCATGCTCCCACAAGAAAGGAGATACTTCAAACTCACTAGAAGAGCACAAAGTTGGTTGATGAAGTTGTCAAGGTGTTGCAAGAAGGACTTCTTGAAGTATCCATTGATACTTCTTTATTAGGTGTACAACAATTGAAGCTATTGCTAGATTCTTTTAAGGATTACTTTGTTGGTTTAGAAGAGAAGATTGAAAGGGAAGAAACAAATAAGTTGAATGATAAGAGGCTATTTGATGCCTTAGATTAGTGTGCTACTACTCACACCAAGTTGCAAGGTAACTTGAAGGATGTTCAAAAGTGTTTGGAAGAAGCAAAAAAATTGTTTCAATTATGCTTGAAGTGGCCAGTGTCTACAAAAAGCATAAAGGATCAAATGGACTCAATTGATTCTCAAATTTCCCAGGCCTCAAGTGTATAGGATACAACGAATGATGGGGATGGAGCAACTAGAGTGGTCATTGAAAATCCACACGGTCAATTATTTTTATTGCAAGAACAAAAAGAGAAAATTATAATGCAGTACAATTAGCTCCGAGATATGGCAAGTGTAAGGCTTACTTGCTTAACTAAAGTTTTGGTCAATGCAGAGAAGGTTGTGCAAAAGACAACACTGCCTAGTTCTCTGAAAGAAGGAGAAAACCTCTATGTACAATTTGAAAACTAGAGCTACATGCTTTCCTTCACCAAGAAGGATCTAGAGGCACACCTTGCAAAATTAAAGGCATCCAATCAGGGTATATTACATCATCTAGTTAAGGTGTACATTTTTTAATTGTATAGTAAATTTTTGATCTCAATGAACATTTGCAAAGTTAGTAGATGGTGTTGTATTACAATTTTGTCAATTTGGTGATGGATAACATAGGTACTTGGGCACCTATTCTCATATAGATATATCAGTAAGGGGATGTAAATGGATTTAAAACCCTTTGTCCTTGATTTCAAAGGGGGAGTGAAGTAGAGAAGTTTGTTACCATTAATGAAAAAGGGGGGGATTGTTGGCAACATGAGCATGATGATGTATGGTATTCCCATTGATGTCAAGCCATTGTAAAAGTGATGGTTTATAAGTATGTATATATTTTGGAGTAGATCAAGTGTTTCTTGGGGAAATTGGATAAGTCCTAGACTAAGATAGTGATTTAATAAAGGAACAATTTTGTGGTCCACATTGCTCCACACTGCAATATATTGTCATGTGGTTTTGAGGTGATAATGGTATGTGTTGAAGGATTCTATATCCAAAGTTTCAAGGTTTTATGTCTTCCACAATAGAATATATTGATGACATAGTATCAGACTAAGCAAAGACAGTTACAGTTGTAGAGTTTTTGTTGGAATGCTTTACATTCCGCCATGGATGATCATTATGCTTTGTGGACTTCAGGAAGTTCTTTAAGATGTTAGATGTGTGTGCACTCTAATTATCAAGTGGTTTGTTGGTTTGTGTGTCAATTTTTGGGATGAGCAGTTGGTTCATTCAATTGTTGCTTCACCAGTTTTGTTGTGTGGTACTGACGTAAGGGTTTTGGGGTTGTGTAGAATTGTGGAGTAGAATCATAGGATTATCTATAGGTCATGCTGACGTATCTTGGTGAATAACATTCTTCGGTTACTTCCACAAGGTATGTATGATGGATTTTTGAGCTGATAGGTTATGAGGTCACATGTTTCATCTAATTAGGTTGACCTAATTGATGATATAAGTTTTTGTGAAATATATACATATATATAGAAGTTCATTAATGGTATTATGGTGAGAGGTGTGTAGTGAAGATTGAAATGTGATAGTGGTGATCTTGTGACAATGAGGAATGAAGTGTGTAAAGTCATTTTTTTGAGCCTAATTGGAATTGTATCTTCAACATATAGAAAATGCATTATAAGAAGTTCAAATTATGGTAGTGAGCAATCCTTTTGTATATCTTTTGTAATTCTAGAAGAAGTGATCTTCGTTGGGTAGTGAGCCCTCTTATTTTTTGGACAATGAGTCCTCTAGGCAGTGAACCTCCTATAATCTATTGTAACCAATTATGATATATTGTGAGCTAATCCTCACCATGGTTTTTCCCTTTCAAGGGTTTTCCACATAAATCTAGTGTCTTGTGTTGATTGTTGTGATGCATGGTTTAATTATTCCTTTCCATTTCTACAAGTTCATTGAGATGCTTTGAATGCACTTTTAAGATAATGAATTTTAGGGAATATTGATTCACCCCCTCTCAATATATCGGGTGTTCAACACAACACAAAAAATATGATAACTTACATCCAAATCTAGTTGGGGATAGTGTTGATATATTGTCACTTCTCCAAGCTCAAAAGAACCAACTCTGTTAAGTATTAGGAAGGAATCTTGTGAAGACAACATATAAACTAAATAGGATGTCATGTAAAACTTGGTGGTTGTGAAGACATTGATCAATTGCTCATGAATAATATCACTTATATGAATATCCCAATCAATCTTTTTCTTGTTAGCAGTATTGATGATTCTGATGAACTTTACCATCCATGGGTAGAAGTCCTGAGTATGTTGCTACCAAAATACCCTACTCAATAACACAATAATATCTTTGAAATCTTCCCTAAATTCATTTCTATGCTGAATCCTGGCCAATTTGGTAGCTACCTTTCTAGGATGGAATAGCAGACTATTGTTAATGTAAGTTAGGTTCTCATCTGTATGGTCTTCAAAATTCTTGATGGTGTTCTTCATGTCCACTTTAGGAATCCTGATAATCTTCTCGATCATTTTTGTAGTTACATCTAAAATCACTTCTCCTGATGCTCCCAACACCTTTCTAGTTTTATGGTTGTAGTAATGAGCACAAGTGAGAACTAACTCAAGAGATTGAATTTCCATTGGAAAGGAAACATATTCTACCAATCCTAAATTTTATAGAGCTATATCCATTGCAATCTGAGTTTCATCATCATTGATTCTGCACTTGAACTCATCCATGTCTATATGGCCTAGGTCAATATCTCCAATCTCAGCATATGGGGTGAACATTTTTTATGGTGGATGATAGCCCTTGTACTAGTACTTCATCTCTTCTAAATCCTTCGCTGGCATATCTCTTGCATACACATATATCACATATCACCATCTACATGTATTAGGAAGAAGCAACCCTACAAGACAAATTGTGCTAACCATTATTTATCTTTCATTATAAAATCACAACTTGTTTTGAAGAATTTATACAAAATTTCAGGGATCGACCTTCGAGATTACCACTTACCTCATACCAATAATGTTTGCATTGAAGAGTTCAATTTTTAATTTATTTGGTTCTTCCCTTATACCCTATGTTTGAAATGACTTACATACTCAACTTATCGTATGCTTTGACCTTTCAAAGGTCGACATTTGGGTATCCCTTTTACCTCTTGCGTTAACAATATCATCTCTTTATGTAGTATCTCCAACTCGTGAAGTCCAAAGTATGTTTAAGGTGTTGGGGATCAGAGACATCATTTTCCTCTTGTTTTCAATGTCACAATGAATTTAAGAAGGAAACCTGACTACCGACACTTAAAAATTTTATGTTTGACAAAAGTCAGGGATCGGAGATGGGGCTTAGCATTCTTGTTTTTAGTATCAAGTAAGTAAAATATTCATGACCCAATGCCCAATTTTCCTTATTTTGACCTTATTTAAAATTTCAAAGACATTCCCAAGGCATTACTTTATTAAAATTTGTTCATTGGGATTTGGTGGAATGATTCCTTCTATAATTTTGGGTATCAGATGTTGAGGTTTCAATATTCTTCCTACCTCAATAAGGAAATACATAAAGCATAATCCTAACATTCGATAGCTGAAAGGGGTTCTAACAAACTGATGTTTCACTAAGTGTTTTATGTGGATTATTAGGGATCAAGGATCGAGGATACTTCTTACCATTTCACTTCTATAAGAAATATGATAAAAGGTATTCCCAAAGGTCAAAACCCAAGAGTGTTTTAAATATTTCACTGAGTGTTGAGATTCACATTCAAAGGTTGGGGTTTTGGTCCCATTTGATTATTTTAAGCTCATAACTAGTAATTATGTCACTTGGGTAAAGGGGTCAAAGATTGGAGATTAGGTTTCTTCAAATTGAATAATGAATCCTTTTAATTGGTAAGATGAACCCTTGACACCTGTCATCCAATAGTTTCATTTTTTTCTCAAAACACTTAAGTGGGAAGAAAGGAATACCTTAGAGGTCTGAGGCCCAATGCCTGATTGATGATGTCAAAAACATCATTGATCAACGTGCTAGAGTGAAAATTGATCTAGCATGGAAATGAAACAAAAAGTAAAATGAAAGGAAAGGATCTGAAAGGAGCCAAAAAGGAAAATAAAAAATAAAAAACCCAAGGCTAGATCAATGAAACAAAAAAATAAAATGCCACAAGGGAAAGAATAACCACAATCACACCAGGTAAAACAATGATTTTAAACCATAATGAGAGGAAGGATCCAAGACCAACCTAGAGGAATACAAGGGAGGAAAGAAATGAATAAGAAATAAATACACAAAAACACCACACACATAAGAACACAAACACACACCCATCGATGACTATGAATGAAGCACCCATAAGCACGAGAAAAAGCGCCATGAACACAGTAGTACAAACCAACCAAAATGCATGAACACACAAAGAAAATGACTGTATCAATAATGGATTTATTTGCACTAGGTCTCAGAGCCCTCAAACAAAAATGTGCAATGGTAAAAATGAAAAAATGAGGCCACATTTACCTAATAGACTCTTTAACTCCATAAATTGATAGTGCATTGATTATAGTAGATGTAATAAAAACTTGTGTCAGTGCATTAAAGTTGGAATGATTGATGGGACATGTATAAGAAACAAGGTGCCACTATCGAGAGTTGAGGGTCATCAATGTGAAAAGAAAAAAACTAGACTTGTGAAGTCTAGTGGAAGACAACAATGAGAAAATGATGAATGCCAAAGGAGGGATTGGTGATCGGGCCCAACAAGGCAAGTTTTCACTTCCTTAAAATCCTGATATCTTGAACCTCTAAAAGGAAAAAAATAAAGAAAACAAAGGAAATAAAGGATAAAGGAAAAGAAGGAAGGACAAAAATAAAATAATGACACACAAAATGAGAAGAGGGGGTCCCTATTTTGTTGAAGAAAAAATAGGGTGAGAGTGTGAAAGCACAATAAATAGAAAACAACAAAAAAAATGCTTGAAAATCAAATTTCTACCTTCAAATATTTTTAAATAGGCTTAAACTTAAAGACATTACTAACCCAAGATTAAGAAAAAAAGTCCATAATAATCTGAGTACTTTAACCAACTTACCCATCACAATAGAATACCTGAGTCTCATAGTGTGTGCATTTTGATTAATTCCTTCAAAACATTGGCTAGAGGTAATATAATTACTTGTAAACTAAGACAATTTGTATGATCTTGCCTTTCTCCCAATTATCTTTATTCATATGTATATTCTTTTCTTTGTTATGTTTTGAGACTTAGTTGGTGTGACCTAAGCATAGCTCTGTTGCCAACCAAGTGTCCATAGCCCCAATAGAGATACCTCTGATTCCCTCAAACATAGCTCTACTGTCAATCGAGCATCCATAGCCCTGATAGATGTTATTTGTATCACCCATTTGTAGTTTAATCTTGATTTTTTGTTTCTTTTCTCACTCTTTTTTTGTAATATTTTTTCTAGGCTATCACCTTGTATTGGGTTGGGAATCATCATGGTCACTAATAAGGACAACACCTTTAGATTTGCTTGAGTTACAAGGTCATTTCTATTCATCCTAAATCCACATCTTGATTCACTTAATTTGTAAGTGACAAGACCCAAGGATCTACATTCATAGGTTTACTGAATTCAAAACATCAGATCATCTAAGACTTCAAATCTTAATAAAAAATTAGTTAAATAGGGAAAAGTTATGAAACAAAAATACCACAGGCATCCTATTCATGGTTGACATTCAGGGTCAAAACATTACAAAACCCACTGAAAAACATAGAGCGGAATGAGAAGGAACAAAAAGAAACGAGAGACAAGACACAAAATGACCAAAAAAATGGAACAAAAAAGAAAAACCTATTCTAATAATACACAGAGAAGGGTAAACCTCATTCTTAGGATCCAAAGTAGTGTTTTATAAACTGCCCATTGACAAGAAATGGAGTAGATTCTTTGGTCATAGTACTAATCCTAAAAGTGTTTTGTCCTAAGATTTCAAATATTTGGTAAGGGCCTATCCAAAGTATGTCAAAATTCAAATGGTTTCCTTTCTTTTCTTTGAAACTATCCTATAATAGGGAAAGATCTGAGATCCTAAGAAATTTTATTCTAGCTCTCTTGTCAAATCATCACTTGATAACTACTTGATGTTTTGAAATGTGCTTAAGGGTAGCATTCCTCTTTTCATCTTGATTTAGCAGGTTAAGCAACCTAACCTGAAATTTGTCATCTAAATCTAGATAAATCTCTTTGAATTTTAAAGTTGGAATTCTAAGATTCATGGGAAATATGGGTTCTAAACCATAGACCAACTGATAAGGGGATGTCCCTAATGTATTCTTGGTTCTAGTTTTGTTTCCTCCTGGTGTAAATTAAATATGGGAGTGTCAGTCTTTTAGGTTTTTATCTAATAACTTCTTGATGACACCTATTAAGTTTTTGTTCGTAAATTCATCTACTCCATTACCTTGGGTGTAATATTTTGACGAGTACTTTAAAATCACTTTATACTCGAACACCCATTTTCCAAATTGAATTGAAGAAAAATAAGGACCATTATCACATACCAAAGCGAATGGCATCCCAAACTTGGTCATTTCATGGCCTTCTAATAATTTGATCACGTCAGTAGTAGTGCTTTGTCTACAAGTGATTGCTTCAGACCACCTTGTGAAAGAGTCAGTGGATGCAAAAATGAACCTATTTCCCACAAACGAGTGGGGACATACCATTCCAATAAAATCCAAGCCCCATTAGGTGAAAGGTCATACCTCATGTGCAGGCTATAGTGGCATGGGTGTATTTTTCTCTTTGTTGGTCGCTATTTGGAATATATGACAAGTCCTCACATGTTGGTAGGAATCTTTAAATAAAGTTGGCCAATAATATCCTGCCCTCAGTCCCTGATGGGTAGTTGCTTCAGTTAAACTATGGTTAGTGCCAAATTTTTCATGAAATTATGTTAAGACTGAACCAACATCATCTTTCTCTAGGCATCTTAAGTAGAAACCTTCATAGTTTCTTCTGTATAAGACCCTAGTCTTTATCATATACACTTGAATTTTAATTCTTAATACCTGTCTCTGGGTTGCATTCATGCTATCCGAGCATTTTTTTTGTAATGAATAATGGATGATGTCCTTCTACTAGTTGTCAAATATGATATCTTATTAAGTATACTGCTAGAATACCAACTATTGATCTACCCTAGCGAGTGTCTTTGATAGCTCTTGGCCTCTCACTAGCTTCATGGGTTGGATCTCCATGTCATACTCTTGCAAGATCACCACCAAATTTCCACGCTGTTCCATGAGATCATTTTGCTTTAGCATTGACTTAACCACATCATTAGGAACTATCACTATCACTTTGCTCAAAATACAATGTCTAAATTTCTTGAAAACCATGACTAGAGAAAATAATTGCTTATCCAAATTAGGATATCTGACTTCTATATTTTTAAATGGAGTTCTCATAAAGGTGATTGGCCTTTCATCATCCTCTTCTTATTTTTGAGTGAGAACATATGCACAAGAATATTCTAAAGAAAAAGTATAGATATGGAAAGGCCTAGAATAATTTGGACTAGCCAATACAAGCATGTTGGTAATGACTTCTTTGATCTCCTGGAAGGTTTTCTTAGCTTTCACAGTCCATTTTATTTTGGCATCCTTCTTTAGCATGTCATTTAATGGACACATAATATTTGCAAAATTTCTAGTAAATTTCCTAACAAAATTAATCTTTCTGAAAAAGGATTTTAATTATTTGTTGCTATTAGGTAGTGACAACTTTAGTATAGACTCAATCCTATCTAGATATATGGAAATACCCTTTTCTAAAATAATATTCCCTAAGAGATTTCCCTTAGTAACTTCGAAAATGCATTTCTTAGGATTTAAGGAAATAACTGATTCTTTGAATCTTTGGAGTATTCTGTGCAAGTCACTCACATGGTCCACACTATCTTTTAAGAACATTGTCAGACCATCCATGTATATAATTATACACTTTCTAATTATCCATTTGAAATCTATATCGATTTCCCTTTGTAAAGTGACTCCAATATTGATGAGCCCGAATGACATCCTTCAGTATGTGAAGGTTCCCCATTTAGTGGTGAACACAATCTTTAGCCTATCTTCTTCGCGCACCATCACTTGGTTGTACCCCAAGTATCCATCCAAGAATGACATGATTTGTGATCTATTAAATATTTGTAAGACCTCATCTAGTGAAGGTAACAAATAGTTATCTTTTTCAGAATCTCAATTCAATTTTGGAAGTCCACACAGTTGAATTTCTCCATTCTTCTTTCGTATAGGAACTAGATTTTCCACCCATGTTGAATGTCACACCAGGTAGATAATTTTGGAACTTATTAAGGTTTTGAGATTCCTTTTGGATTTATGGTTCTAAAAAAGTGTTGACCTAATGTTGCCTTTATCTAAAAGGCTTGGTTTCCTTCTTTAAAGGAATGGTATGAGTAATTATAGAGGTGTCATAAGTCTTTAACTATTTGTAACTCCAAGTGATCACCTCTCTATAATCCTTCAAGGCCTTGATTATACCATCCCTTTCTTCTAAAGTACATACTTTCCCAATGGATACTTATCTTTTATCTAACTCATCTCCTACGTTATGGAGATCACACTTTCCTCCACCTGAATTTAATGGATCCCTTTGATATTTTTTTGTATTGCCAAGATCAAACATCATTTCTAAGGAAACCATCCCCTTAGGGATAGTGTTGGTTTTAAAATTGATTATTCCATCTTTAGCTTCCATGAATGGACCCTTGTCACATTCATTAATAATCTATGCAACAAAAATCTTAAAGTTGGTAATGAACTCAAGGATGTGTTGATTATATTCAAACACCTAGAAGTTTGTGATATTATCTAGAATGAATGGTACATGGACCATCTCTATAAAGAATCATTTCATACGAGAACCTATCATGGGCTCCAAGGAACTAGCTGAGAAAGCAAGAGAGTTTGTAACATAATTCCTTCTTTTAGGAATGTAATTTATGTTAAATGCCTCAAAACTGTCAATTAGATCCTACTCTCTATTTCTATAAGAAGACAATCTTTTATCATTGCAAGAATACTAACTTCTTACTTGCCTTACTACTAGCTGAGATTCTCCTACAAATAGATGCTTTACCTTCTTTTGGTGAGAAAGCAACAATCATGTAATCAGTGATTCATACTTAGTAGCATTCTTAGTGAAGGTAAATTATAGTCGGAAAGCACCCAAAAATGACTTTCCCTATGGATTAACCAACTTGACTACAACACTGTTTCCCTCTTTACACTTAGACTCGTCAAATATGAGTTTCCACATGATCTTCTTTTCAAGGAATTGTGTTGGAACTCCTTCTTTCTTCACCGTAGTGTCATTCTGATTAGAAATACCAGGATCTATCACTACATCCTTCTTAATTTCAGCTAAATTTTCTTTTGTAAATAACATGCTTATCTTTTCCACAGGTACCTATGGAAATAATATAGGGACTTCACCATTTGTATTATGTTTGTCTCTAAAATATTGATAATCTAATGAGTTAGAGCTCTCATCTATTATTATGATTACTTCTGAATACTATCTTCCAACCTTGGGTGGTGTATCAATTTTACTCCTACCAACACATCTTGGAAAGTTGGGTAGTAAAATTCAAAATGGCCTGTATCATGGATTCAACACCAACATGGAAAAAAAGCATAGAAGTATCTACATATTTTCCAAGATTAGTCATGTTATCATACATCTTAAAAGTTCTTGAAAAAAATGGTCAGAAGTTTCAAATTCTTGTAGTCCTTTAATGAGACTGTATGAGTCTTCTTGTTCATCTATTGTTGAAGATATCATCATGATATCATTCATCTTATACACACCTAAGGAAAAATCTATGAATGTAACCTCATTTCCAGAGCATTGTATTTAATTATGATATGTTTTAACTTAGGTTTGGCATCAATCTTAATCTGAGTTGTTTAGTCATTTCCATGGTAACCAAAGTTGTGTAAAATTAGTTGAGAACCATCCTCTCATGTTTTTGGTCCATTCTCTGCCAAGCAACATCCCACACATTTCAGGGATATCCATTATTTGTATATCAATATATTCCTAGAGGCTAATTGGTTAGATTAGGTGTTCTTCCTAGCTTTTGACATATGGAGTAGGGTATAATATTACATGATGCTCTAGAGTCTACTAAATAGTTATGTAATTTTTTTCCAACATGTGTATTGGCAATAAAAAGGAGGGATTTTGGTCTTACCTTTAAAAATTGTAGCCATAGCATCTGATGAGCTCAAGGTGTGACCTTTAGCTGTCCATGGAGTGTTGATAAAAGCACTCTTATAATTGTCTAATGATTTTAACTTAATGCTTCTTTCTAAGTAGGATAGTGCTACAACATATCAAAAATGGAAATGTTAGCCATGGTTTTCTTAAAGTCATCCACAACACTGTACATTTCCTCACTTGGGTTGGAAAATTTATGCATTTGAAAGCCATTGGATCTGTTGTTACCTCTGAATGGTGCCTTAGGAGTGGAGGGATTGTAATCTACATGAGGATTTGGAGGAGTTGGACCTAATTTGTGTAGAATCCCATTATTCGACGGTTCTTTTCTACTTCTCAGATTATGAGTGTTTTTGTTTTGTTGGAAAGAAAAAACTTTAGTATTTTTTGGCTCATTTTCATTCTCAAAAGAGAAAGTAAATTCCTCTTCTTCAAAATGTTGACCAAATTTTGCTTCATTGAATAAAGTAAAGGAGTCTACCATCATGGCATTCATATTACTTGCTAGGGTCTGGGTATTCCCCTGCATGAGGTTGGACATTCTTTGCATTTTCAAATAACTAGCCTCATTATGGTAAAAAGTATCATGAAACATACAACCATTGGAATCTATTGAATTGGATACATTAGCACTTTATAAGGGACTAGGAACTCCCCCATTGTTGGGCCTTGTATTCCATGGTCTGTTTGGGCATTGCGAATTAAAATTGTTGCCTTGAAAGCCTTGGTTGTTCTAGTTATGACCTTGATTATAGTTGTTTCCTATGTGAGGAGGGTTAACTTTCAAGCGGGTGAGTTTATTTATTACTTGTGATAGCATCTTTTTCATTGCTTCAAACTTAGAATCTATTTGGGTATTATGTGGTGCAGGAGCACCTTGTCAGGTTTAAGCCTCCATGAGGAAATTTTAGTTTCCTAGTTTAAGATTAGTGATTTGATCATGAAATAAGGTCATCTAGACCATTTTAAACTTGTATAAGTTGGTTTTGAGTCCTAGGAGGTTAGTTTGAGTCCATTTTGCAAAATTTGTAAAAAATGTCTAAAAAGTGCAAAAGTTGTCATATTGTCAAATTGCAAAAATAAAAGAAATGGAATGTGAAGGGTCAAGGGCATGTAGAAGTTGATGAGTTGGTTAGAAATGGTGGATCATGTTGTAGGAGGCATATAAATTCCTTGTGAATCATTGTAAAGGAGGTTGGTTAGTTCTGAAATGTAATGAATCAATAATGGCACTGTGTTCTTGAAAATTTCCAATGCCATTCTCTGTTTCAGACTCTTGTACGAAATGCTATGGATAGAAATACAATTCTAGATGATTGTATGAGTTATATATTTTAATATTATTTTTTGTAGAGTTGGTTTATGTGAATAATGAAATTTTGAGCAAGATAATGTAAGTTTTCTAAAAGCGGGTTAAAACCTTAGTTTAGGGTCATAAGAGACCTTCAAAATTGTATTTCTCCATTTCTAACCGTTAAAAACCTCTACAAATTGGTAGAATGAAGGATTTATATGTATTATAAAATATCTCCAAGCTATAGGTCCTAAAGATGAGGTTTTGGGAAAATATAATGATTCCCTAGGCTATTTCTATATTGTTTTGGCCCTTTGGAGACCATAGAGGTTAGGGTTTGTTAAAAGAGCATTGGTAGATCATGGGAGTTGATGCTGTGAGAATATATAGACCTAATAAGGGGTGTTTGAAGCTTTGGCAAGGATAAATTGATCTAGGAGAGTATATAACCATTAAACCCCTACTTGCTTAAGCCTAATTAGGCCTTCTAGGAAACGAGACAGTCAATTTTTGAGGCTTATGTTGCAAAGTAACCTATACTGAATTTTTAATATGTTTTAAAAATCCTTAATGGGTATCCAAAAAGACTTTCATATTCTTGAGTTGATTTCTGTATCAAAATTTATGAGTAATAGTTTCTAATTGAATGGCTATAAGGAGTAAAGCAGCTTGTGTGGGAAAAGATCATAGTTGGAGTTCCCTGGTTCTTTGAGTGACTTGGTTGAGTTTATTGGGTCATGTGAACCTTGTGAAAGGTGATAAATGTGTTGGTTAGAGCCATTTGAACCATAAGGCCATTTTATGTGTTTGTGTTCCTTGGTGGTCAAGAGGGTAATTGGGACAGTCAAAGGGAAAATCCTGTATCTTGTCAAGTTTGAGACCTTTGGAGTCATTATTGGTTTACTCATGTCATTACCACATAGTTCAAGGTGTTTCAATTTTTTTTTCAAGAGACTGGAGTGTTAGTGCCCATTTGAAGCTGTGTAGCCTTGTTAAGGTCATGTCAAGTTGAAGAGAATTTAGTATGTTGAAGAATTAACCCATTGTTGTGAAATATGCCTCCATTTTTTTGAGTTGAACCCTTTAATTTTCATCATTATGTCCATAATCTGGGAGTGTTGCAGGTTGTTTGAAGAAAGGTCTACTTGACAGTCCTACTCCATTGGTAACATTAGCTTCATGTCCATAACCTGGGTATGTAAGTGTGGGTGTGTCATGGGTCTTTTGGATTGTGGTTGTATATGACATAAAGTTGTGTGATATATTTGAAACTCCTAGAATAGGATTCATTAGGGGCATGTGGTTACTTAAGGCATTATTTATAGTAGGGATCTGATTTACCATCCCTAGTGAACCAAGGGATGGTAAAGATCTAGAAATGTTATATACCTATAGATCTATTGGTTAGGAGAAGGTGATAGATTCATTATAGATTTTATCCAACATATCCCCATTAGCTACAAGAAATATTCATAAGAATAGGCTGGTGAAGGGATCTATGGATTTGATGTAAGTTTATACTACTGCTAATTCAGGTATATTGTAGAGATCTACCAACCTTTTGTACGTTCTATAGAACCTTGTGTTATTAATGCTTATTAGTTCATTAGCCTCTTTCCTACAAGATATGAATTGATGGTACAAAATGGTCAGATCTGTATATACTTTGAATTGGTTGATGGCCTTGTCCTCTAGATCTAGCCATGTATGAATTCCTCATCTAGGTAGATTCAAATACCAACAATAGGCAAGATCCCCTAATGAATATTGGAACAATATACAAACCACATCCTGATGGGAAATCCATACTCTATTGCAAATTTTCTTCAAAGTTTTAAGTGGTCTTCAATTGCCCGAGATTCTCCATATAAAAACGTAACACAAATTTTTTATGGGTTTTTGGGTAGCTCATGTAGAGCCTCTATTATGTTTTGAGGGTAACTTTCATCCACTATAAAGTATGCCATTTGTAACGGAAGAGGTACATAAATTGTTATATTTTGGGGGTATGAACGAACTTATAGGCGAGGATCGTGGACTTGGGTTTAATGGGGAAGTTGTAGAATTGGAACTTTCTCATGTGATTTTACCCTTTTCAATCCTATTTTTCCCATGTTGAGCCAATTCTATTAGTTTTTCCTTGTTTGGAAAAAATCTAAGAATTCTATGATATCTGTCTAAGGAAAATGATAGAATATTTTCCATTTTGCTATTTTTAGGCCTTCCTTCTAGCACCAATTTTTTTGAGGGTGGTTTTAATCACTTACAACATGCTAGGCAATAAGGGTTTATTGCCCCTCTTGAAAAGTAGTGAAAGTACTCCAAGGTTCCTGTATAACTAGTTCTTAGTTGTGTTAGGACAACATAGGGCCATTGCCAACATGTTTACAAGGTTTCTGGCATCAAAGCTTACTAGAAATAACATGCAATCAGAAATAATAATTTTAACAATTCATAAAAATAGATTGCATTTTAGATTTATAGTAGATTTGTATTTATTTCAATGCTCTTCAAGTATTTCAGACTAATTTTATTAAAAATATCAAAAGAGTATAATAACAAGAAGTAATACAAATAAAATCTAATCTAATCAAACAGTTATAAGAAATATTCTACCAATCATTTTTGCACATTTAAATAGGATCTCCAAACCACTATTATAGAAAATAGTATTTCACACATTCACTAGTAACAACAATGCAATCTTCAAAGGAAATGAATCACCATATAAGATTTTAAAATTCCATGCAATCAAAATGTTGTCAAGCACACATAGATTTAAGATAAAATCTTACATAATTCGACAATTACCAACAAGATCTCAATATTTTGACAACTTAAATTGAAGCAATATACTCATACCATCACCATGATGTCAAATCAAGATGCATGCAACATAGGCGTAACCCTTTGATTAAATTAATAATCCACAAAGTTAGTAGGAAAAATCCATGCTGAGATTATATTATTTGTTTGTAGAAAATTACATCAAAATCAGATCCTTTGGAATGACCCAAAATAAAAAATATATAGAAAAATAAGTTCCTAAAATTGTGTGTTTGATTAAAAGCTAACTAGAACTACCTCTAGCACTTTAGTTCTTAAATAAAAGAAAAATTAAAATTAAACTATATCAAAACTGGGTGCCTCAATTGGAATTTTAGTTAAATTGAACTAAAATTGAAAATGGAATTGAAATCTAACTAAAGTGACCACCAGTCTAACTATTTGTTATCAATCTAACTACCAACCATCTAGATCCCACTACCAACCTCTTATCTCTACATCTAGGCATGAGTTCTTGCATGAGTAGTTATCAAATACTTCCAATGCAAATTATTTTTCTAGATCTAGGAATGGTTTGGTTTTTGGTGATGAAAATTAACCAAATTTCTAACGTCAATTCTTTATTCCTTACAATTGGGTGTCCCATTTCTATA
>VDFB02110910.1:94545-184224 GCA_007258455.2 Sequoia sempervirens
TCTGTTAATGGCAAGTGGATGACCTTGCACACCTTGATTTACGTCATATCATGGTGTTTTTCTCCATTTGTATTAGTCCCGCCCAATGATGATAAAGTGCAATACCTTTTGTGATACATCGAAATATCGAAGATTTCTAATACTAACATCTATCTCCCGTCTTTCATTCTTTCTCGATCTTTCTTTCCACACTAACAGTTCTTCTTTCTTGCATTATGATGGAGTCCTGTGACACAAAACATTATACATCATCCTGCATCAACGTACATGTTAGAAAAATACATACATATAGGCATATTTCATATCTAGATCATCATGGCATTATTGATATTCATCATCAAATAATACATATCATAAGCATTCCATACATCAAGCAACTGTAAATACATGTATCACATTACATTTGTATAACATCACATGTAGCCGACATTATACATATAACATCATATTGCATCTCATAATTTCTAAATTGCATACATCACATAGAATCAACATTATCTCATTAGCTGCATAAACATCATAAAATACATATACTCATCCATCACATAGGCATATCATATAAACATCACATGTATAAATAAAGATTGCATAATCAATACATAGAAATGCATATCATGAGAATCACCGCCAAAATTATATATATATATTGCTCAACTGTGTCACATCACAATGTCATAATGTATCAATAATATATGGAAGCCCGCAGGCTATAAGATCAAAATACAATGTCTCGACAAGAAGTACCCCTATCCTAAACTTCCACTGTTATCATGCCTGGAGTGTGTGGAGGAATGATGATGGGAACCCGATGACCTGTGAGCTAAGAGAGGTCTGTCATATGGACCTGCTCTGTGTGGCTACTCCACCCCCTCTGTGCTAACTGTCCTACTGTGGGTCTTGGTCTGGGACCTGCTACTGTGTGCCTCTGAGAAACTAGGAGCCCATCTCTCTGGTGGAACCTCTACCTCATACAGATCCTGATAGTATCTCTCCCTCTCCCCAGCTCTAACTAGCTCTCTGGCAAAAGCGGCTGATGGTCTCGTGCACAATGCCCTGAGCTCTGTAAATCTCTGCTTAGTCTCCTATCTCCGAGCTATGGCCTGATCCCTATCCATCACTGCTCTGTCCCTCTCCATTTGATACGCATCCCTCTCGGCCATCAAAACTCTCATATGCTCCTCCAAGGATGCAACCTGAGCATGTAATGTATCTGTGTTTAGATCCACTGCCCCTATCTTATCCTGTCTATCCCTCACCCTCCCATCCTCCTCCTCATCTAACTCCTCTAGGATTTGATCCCGAATCTCTCTTTCGTGATCATCATCTCCCTCATCATCCTCCTGGTAGGCACCCAACAAACCCAGAGCATCAATCTTTGCCTCCTCTCTGCCTGCCTCCTCGGTACTTATCTCCTCCTCTGCCGGGATGTCTGGAATAGCTACCTCTGTGGGATGCACCTCCTCTCCACCTCTTGCAATATCCTCCTCCCCTCCTCTCCCAATGTCTGGCATGGCCACATCCTCCTCTCCTCGTCCCTCCTTACAGATCGGTGACAATGGTGGCCCTCATCCCCTAGGACCATGTCTCCCTCTCCTGCCTCCACGCCATCCACCTTGGCCATCATCTCCTCCATCACCATGGCCTCCTCTGCCTCCCCGACCTCTCCCTCTGCCGCACCTGCCTCGTGGACCTATCCCTCACTGCTCTACTGGCGTTGGCTGCTCTGGATCTGTCAAGGGGATTGGCTTGTGACCTACCCACCACTGGTCGTACTCCGCTGTGGTCCCTGGGTCTGCTGGACCATCTCTCCATCCCCATGGAACTACCTGTAATGCATCGATGTCTGCCTCTACTGTGGCCACTAGAATCTCTGGACCCCATAGCGGGACCTCTCGTGAGGAACTCGCAAACTCTGCCCGTCCTCTAGGCACATCCTGCACCTCTCCAAACTGTCGCAGGACATGATCTGGCAGCTGACGCTCTATAATGTGGACGTGTGACATTGTCCGTCCAACTAAGAACTCTGCCTGTTTGCAAAATGGCAAATGCTCATCCTCATTTGACCACTCGTCACACCCCAGGTATGGTCTCCATGTAAAATGCTCCATAGTGTCTATGGCATGTCTGAAGTAACCCGTATCTCCAATGTGGTGCTGAGTGTTCGCCCCCGCATAACAGAAGGCGTAAGGTGCTCCATATGGAAGATCAACTATCGCAGGTGGCTAAAAAATGGCAATGTGCTCCCACGCCCATACCATCAGGAGCGTGGTGTTGTGCAGTTTTGCACACACGCCCCACTGAAAGTGGGGACCCTCTTTTTGCTCTGGCTTTTGGTGTCTTTTGACCCCTTAATTTTATTGATTTCATTGCCTTCAGAGGTCGTTAGATGTTCATCTTGCTTGTCCAAGTCCTTCCCCCGAGTTGTGCTTCAAAAAACTAAGTTCTGAACAAAATCCGGGCTTTTGCCCCAGTCCGAGATTTTCTTGTCTGGCTGGATTTTCCCGGAATACTGTCTGGCTGGATTTTCCCAGAATCTTGTTTGCTTGGATTTTCTCGGAATCCTGTCTGGCTGGATTTTCCTAGATTTTCCCCTTGGTCTGATTTCCTGGCCCAACCCGAAATTTCCCGAATGAATTTTTTGAAAATAATTATTTATTTATTTATTTTTCTAAAAATGGAATTTTCTTTAAAAATGGTTCCGAAAATGAAAATTTCTTGAAAAGATTTTGAAAGTAAAATTTCCAAAAGTGGAAAAAATTCTGAAAGTGGAAAGTTTCCTTATAAAAATGTAAGTTTTTTTAGAAAAGGTCAAAATTTTATTCGAATTTAATTTGGACATGTGGGCTATTAATGATGATATCTATTTTTTAGGACTAAACAAATATTAAAAGGGGGACTTGCATATGGATTCGTGCCAAAAGGGGGAAATCTGGAAGTGCTCAATTTAAATTTTCAAAATGGGACCTGCCTAAGAATCTATGCCAAAATTGTCTACAGTTGGAGGACTTTTTGGAAGACACGTGAATCTAATCTTGTTGGAGATTATGGGCGGACATGGATAATATTCATGCATTTAATGCAAATTTTGTCCTATTTTGAAATTCTCCTGGCCGACCTGTTTTGGGGCCAATTATTATTGTAAAATCTAATTGAGCCGACATGTTTGGGGTTTTCTATAAATGGCGTTTGTGCCTCATTTGTAAGGGGGCGAGAGATTAGGAGAATATTTGATACAAAGCGAATTTAGCAGTAGAGTAGAGGTAGAAGCTAGTCAATTTCTGAGCAAGTGATGTAACAGAACATTGGAATTGTTGCTGGAGTTTGGTGATTCAATACAATTGAAGGCATTGTGATTTTCTGGTGATCTCTTTTGTGTTGAATTATCTTGCATGGTTCTTATGATTCTATTTTTAAAATTGCTCATGGTTATTAGATTTAGATTTAGATCTAATTCAATGATGTTCATGATTTAATGTTTGAAGTGTCTGCAGCAATTCCTGGTCCATACTTTTTGCAGCTAGCTGATTGTTAGTTGCTTTGTAAAGTTAGCCTGGACCTTTATATTCATTGTGCTTGGTTCAATTATGGAGATTTATTCATTTCAACTGCAATTGGGTTGTCTTAGGTGAATGTTCATGATCTGAAAATATTTAAAACCTTAGAAGATTGCATTGTTTCTGTAAGATTGTAGATTAATCTTGGTCAAGCAGAGATTGGTTTCGTTGGGATTGGTCCATTTCAAGTGTTTATCATTTGCATTGTTAGTCTTAAGAAATGGTTTAGATTTAGAAATTTCTCTGAACCCTTATCTCTTTTGCTGTTTATTTTGAATCTGGGTTAGTTTTAGGATTGAAAGCATCACCATATTGTTGCATCTGATGAAAATTCACTTCTAGCATTGTTCATTTGTAAGACCCCTTGTGATTACCAGCATTTTCGCATATTATCTGAGTTGTTTTATGCATTGTCAAGACCTGACACCTGAGAGACCTTGGGGTGATTTTTAGCAATTTATTGTTGAAGATTATCTTTCAAGAGAGATAGAATATCATTTTCTGTCTGAGTTGTTGCTGTGTAGAAAACACCATCAACACATGGTACCACAACTCATCGACTGTGCCTCTCGATAGGCAATATCATGCGAGTGAAAGTATAACATCCCGAGCACACATGAACCCCAAGCATATACCACTCGACGCTTGAGCGTACCCACTAGCATCTCCCCCCACCCCACGGGAGAGCCATGACCTCGGCAGTTAGGAAGTACTATCCTACCTATCAATGTACATAATAGACAGTCTAGCTGTCTATACCTCTGCGCCAACACCCGCCACCTAATCTCATAATCATCAAATCCTAACTGCCTAATGTCAGCATGGGGGTAGTATCTACACATCTCGGCTGCACCCCTCTGGGTATCATGTCACTTGTGTGCCCCTAATAGGTAGTCTGAGGATCCTATAGACATCCTCTAAGGTAACCGTGGCCTCTTCAGTCGGTAGGTGGAAGGACGATGTCTTTGAGTGCCACCACTCACACAAAGCTGTCAATAATCCCCGATTCGCCCGAATTTGGGGCATGTCTGTCACGTGCAATAAACCAAGGTGCCATAGAATCCGTCACTCTGCCAGCCGCAAACTGTCTCTAAATCGAAACGTAGTCGGTCTCGACTCTCGTGTATATATCGTGTCTAGCACAATCTGCAATGGCATTATACATGCCTCATATCAGCCTCAATCATCTATTCTAGTGCAAACTGACTCTACTAAATAAAATCAAATGCATTTTTATTTTGCACATGCGTTGCTTTTTAACATATGCGGTGCATACAATTCAAATGCGTCGTTATTAAACAAATGCGGCTAATTACATCACATGCGTTACACTAAATTCATATGCGTCGAAAAATAAATGTTGCGTTGCAAATAATTCAAATGCGTTTCAAAATAAACACATGCG
This sequence comes from Sequoia sempervirens, assembly GCA_007258455.2. Lineage (NCBI taxonomy): Eukaryota > Viridiplantae > Streptophyta > Pinopsida > Cupressales > Cupressaceae > Sequoia > Sequoia sempervirens. The sequence goes on from VDFB02110910.1 coordinate 99,505, forward strand.
GCTATTCTAAATGCAAATGCGATGCATAATGTCAAATGTGTTTCATAAATTTATAGATGTGTTGAATCGCAGACTAACTCTACGAAATGCCTAACGGGAACTTACAAATGCGGCTTTCTGCAGACAAATGCGTCGTTCGCGCACACAAATGCGGTGATTTATTAAAATGACACATATCAAAAACTTCAATTAAATGCATAAAAATACGCGTAAATGAAAATTTTCAAAAGCCAAGTTTGAGGTACATACCGGGGGGTCCGCGTCGACTGGTCTCTGGAAGGTTTGGATCCTGTATGCGCGATGGTGAGTGTGCGGAACAGGTGACATCCTCGTTGTGGGTGCAGAGCAAATTCATAATTCTAGGGCTAAGTGGGTGAAAATGAATTGGTTTTTACCCCTATTCCTATATATACCTAGGGCTTAGGTGGCATTTCTGTCTTACTAGCCGTGTTAGCTTCCCATTTCGATCAACCCGTACCTGTTCCTCACATTTCCAACCTCAATTCTGCAAACTCCACTGCATTTCTGATCATCCTATGGACTAATCTGGCTCATTTCCAAATTTTTCTAAACTTTTTCAAAAATTTGTCAATTTTCCCGAGGGGCCATACCTTCACTTGTTTTAATCTGGAGCATTACTGGGGAATATTTCTTATCAATTTTCTTTGACACAATGCCAAAATGACATTGTATCAAAGAGGGGCAAATGTAGACACCGAAATCTGGTTTTAGGCCTGTGACTTCAATATTCTTCATTATTTGTATTCTTCATGGTCATGATTAAATAATGTCAATTATTTAATTATTCTCTATAGTTTTCATTTCTTCTATTAATTAAATAATCTTAATTATTTAATTAATTCACATTTTCTTTATTCTATCTAATTAATTAAATAAACGCTTTTTATTTAATTATGTTACTAATTAACCTTATTCTTCTTGTCAAATTAAATAAATTCTTATTTAATTTACTTTATCATATTTCAACTATAATTAAATAAATTCTTTATTTATTTAATTATTCAATTTAAAATCCTTCATCACTTAATTAAATAAATATTATTTATTTAATTATTCTTCAAATATCGAGTCTTGAATTAAATGAATTATTTAATTCTATTTTAATGCATTCCTCTATATTTTAGATAATTATGTGAGTTATCTAAGTATTCACTTTTACTCGACTCGACATCTATTTTAATCGCTCAGTTAACTCTTGATTTAATGTTTGAGTGGTGTTCTTGAGTAATCTCTTCGTCAATCATTCAATCGTCCAGTTCTAACTCATTTGCGTGTACATGTGGATTAATTAAATATTCCTATTTAATTAATTAAACCTTGTGCGTGCATTCGAACGAGTCGCTTTAATCAATCTTTATCTTTGTCATGCAAAGATATTTCTTCTGTTTTCGAATACCGAACTGAAGATTAAATCATTTATTTAATCTTTAATTCTATTCCTAATTTGTATCACTCATGTCACTACTGACAGTTATCAAAATGCATGTCTAATCAGTCGATCTCAACCGTCCGTTGATCTTTCAATCATGACTTGTCATTCGAATAATCAATTTTCTATAAATTGATTTGTCATTCTTCATTCCAATCTCTCGCGAAATCTTGTGACTTTTGAGAGCACTCAATCTTGAATCTTCAATATTTTGCTAATCACTATCTTAGGCTATACTTGCACGAATTTACGAGAAATCTGAGGGCAATTATACTACACAAGCAAAATGGAGAAGGGCAATCGAGATGAATCATGGAAATACGTTTGAAATTGGTGAGATTGTTTCAGTTTGTTTATGTTTTACTTTCCTTTGTTCTTTGTTGCTTAACATTAGATTTGCATTTTAGATTTTAGTATTGCATTGCATGTTTGCTCTAATCCGTTTCTTGTGCACTTTCCTGGCGTTACAGATTATGTTGAGAAAACCTAGAGATACAACAATTCAAAGGTTTGGTACTTATAAAGAGAAATCAAGTAAAGAGAATGTTGGTGTAAATAAAGTCTTGTATCTAGTTCATTCATTACTAGGGGACTTATTTACACATGTTAAGTTTACTTAGGTCCTAGGAAGGAATCTTTCTAGAAGGTGTTAGTTGTCACTAGTTGTTATCTTATCTTTGACAACTACTATATGTGAAACTAGGTAAGTGTGATTAATTGTCTTATGTCATATGATTAAGACACTTGTCATAACCCTATGACATCTTGCATCTCACCTTGGCTATATAACCAAGGGGCCTCTCTCATTGTACACAATCATATCTATCATTGAATTATATTGATAAGAATACAGTTTATTCTTGTCATATTCATCTGCTTTCCATATGGTCTCAAGATCTTGGCATCCATAGTGAATTCTAACATGGTATCAGAGTGGGTTGGGTGTCATTGGAGAGTCTTTTTTGGAAAAGAGATACCAGATTTGGGGGTGTTCCATTTTTTGGCTCTTTATTGCAGGTCCATATTGGAGCTTATTGGTGCAAATATAAGCTCACCATTGCGTCTAGAAGGTTTGAGAAAGCGGATTTTTCCTTTTGTTTCATCCAAATTGGACATACGAGGCCAAATCTATGAGGATTTGAAGTAGAAGTGTGGTTGTCGGATCTAGAAGGTATCTGCAATTTTGGAGCATTTTGGGTCAAATCCGACCCTGCCATTGCATCCAGAAGGGCCAAAAACCCTAAGATCAACTACTAAATCATCCAAATTGGAGTAGTTGTTTCGTGACGCAAATTTTTTTTTCCCAAGGAGCTGTACGACCCCCAGGTTGTCATAATGACGCATGGTATGATTTTTTAGAAAATAGTTTTTTAATCCGTTGAATTTTTTTTGAAATTTTTTAATTACGCTGATTAAATTCTTGTAAGGATTTTATTCAAAAATCATTTAAAAAAACAAAAAAAAAGGTCTTTTATGTGGACCGCAGAGTACCTGTTGTACTCTACGTATTGCTTGGTACGTCAGGATGTGCTGAGCCACTCGTACGCCACCAAGTGGCCCCAACCACAGTCTCGTGGGCCCCCTTCAAACCCACTGAACAACTTAGTATCGATGAAGGCATTTATTCCAGCATTTCACATAAACACTGATGGGCTTCTCTCTTCATTGGCGACATCAATTCAAAGAAATGTCATTCATTAGCATCAGGCCTATCTACATATTGCAGAACCGATCAACACAGGGAATATTTTGGTCGCCGTATTAAGAATATTTTGAGAATATCAGAGAATATTCTAGAAAAGGTATATTCCGGTGATGGGAAAGAGAATATTCTTTTTGACAGTCCCGAAGCCATCAATTTTAATTGCATAATTTTCTGGCGTTAGCATCTTCAAAATTTTTTTGCTCCCCTCTCCAATTGCATTTTCAATTTTGAAGGCTAACTTTGAAGGCCCATAACTCGCTCATTTTGACTCCTTTTTTCGAGATTTTTTTTTTTATTTGGGCTAATTTTTCATGCTCTTTGCAATGGTGCAATAAAAATTTGGTTTTGGTGCTTGGTTGTTCCAGAATTTTTAGATTCTCACAGGTGTTGCTACTTCACCCTCATTTTGGGAACTTCGGGAGCTCATATCTTGTTCCTATTGTAACATTTTTAGGTGCAATTTTTTTGAAAGTGCATAAGTTTTCATGTAATTTTTAGTGGTATGATTAGATTAATCTCATTTTCTACCAAAAATTATACTTGATTATGTGGCCAAGTTTGGCATTTGCATGTACCAAGATCAAAGACCACTTCACTTTTTTTGCAAGTGGAAACTGTAAACACACTACTCATAAAGTGCCAAGCTCATATATTGCTTGGGGGGGATTCATGACTGAGTTATTTAGGGGGGTAATCTTGTAGTGGTTGGTTGCATTATTTTGCTTGGTTTGTGTTCTTGAAATGGGGAAATCTCAAATTAAACTCCTAACTCCACATAACTATGCTACATGGAGAAAATCAGTATGGAACTATCTCATGATGAAAGGTCTAATAGGTCATCTAAAGGACACCATTCAAAAACCTACTGATGCTAAAGAATTGGAAAGGTGGGAGATTGATCGTGAGAAAACACTTGGATGCATATGTTCATTAGTCTTATTTGATTTACAATTTCATATTGAATCATGCAATACACCTAAAGAGGCATGGGAGACTTTTGATTTTTTTTATTGCAAAATAGATAAGATTAGATGCTATGAGATTGATAATGATTTGATGAATCCTAATACAAATTTTTTTGACCACATCCAAGACTACATCTCCAAAATTAAGCAACTAAGAACATAGTTGAAAGAATGCAACTTTGAAAAAGAGGATTTACAATTGATTTTGAATGTGTTATCCAAGCTTGGTCTTGAGTATTCAGTGTTTGTTTCTGGCTTTCATACCCATCGACTTTCTAAGGGAGCATCATATGTTGATCCTAAGTTTGATGACCTTGCAAATCTCCTAATCCAAGAGGAAGCTACATTAATGAACATGGGTCTAATCAAGTCTTCCAAGTCACAAGCATTGTTGACTAGTGAGTCAAAGGGACAAAAAGAATCAGGGAATCTTGATAAGAAGCAAAAGAATAAAAAGAACAAGCCACACAAAGAATCAAAATACTCTTCCTCAAAAGGAGAATCATTAAAGAAGGAGAGGCCTTTTTGTGCATATTGCAAGAAGGATGGACATGAAGAACACTATTGTTATAAGAAGGATATTGATGAGTTGAAGCATCTTCTCAAAAGGAATCACATTGATTTTCCTTCTAGAATGTCTGAATCTTCTTCTCCTTATACTTCAAAATAGGCTAAAAAGGACAAAGGTTAAGCATCAACATTAGGAAACAAAGGACAAGCTCTTTGTGCTTTTTTAGGTCCAGGATAGATTCAGGAGCATCTCATCATATGGAATCTTCATAGACTATCTTCTCTTCATTTTAGCATTGTACTATGTCTCCTATCTTGATGGGAAACAATACATACATGAGTGTAACAAGGAAGGGATCTATTATTTTTTAGGACAACACTTTCCAAGATGTTTTGTGTGTTCCTCATTTGACGAACAATATTCTTTCCATATATCAGATTACACATGGTAGAGATGGGAGAATTGTGGAGTTCACACCTAATTCAATTATCATTCGAGACTTGGAGAGTCGAGATATCATTGCTACTGGAGTGGTTGATCATTCATCTCGGTTTTATACCTTTGCAAATTTTGCTTTTGATGATGACATTGTTCCTTCGACTATTGATTATATGAACCATGATTCAAAGAAGACATTTGGCTTCTTGAACTTGGGAGTTCTCACATAAGATCCAGTTCTTGAGCCATGCATTCCATTTCCTCCATCTACTGTTGTAGTTGATGATGCTTGTGTTTCCACAGTTTGGGTTCCTTGTGATTCAGTGCAGTAGAATCCCGATTGTCTTCCAAATATGGCTACTTGTGATGGCTCCTTGATAGGTATTTTAGACTTGTTTGTGGAGTCTCATCTTGGAAATTTGGGGGTCATCATTGATGAAATTCATCTTCTCTTTGATGGAGAAGATCCTTCTTCAGTTGTTGTGAGGGAACACCTTGACCCTCTTGTTCATTCTCTACATGATCATTCTTCGCAGATTGGTGTGAGTGTGGATACTTTTGGAAAAAAATTGGAGGATGCTTCTTTGTCTTCAAATGGGATATCTTTGTCTTTGGATCATGTTCTACATTCTTCTCTACTAGATGTTGGATTGTCTTCTTTAGCAGTGTGGCCTAGAATGCCTGTTTAGAGTGTGTTAGCTTTCGACAATGACATGGAGACACTTGAGCATGCTTCAGAGAAATCATCGATCATCCATCTTCTTGACATCCTACATACATCCATATTTTTGTTTCTTCCTAAGGGGAGGAATGTTGTTCGGCGAGATTGGATCATCTTCAACATTCAATGTCGAGCTTCTACCATCTTTGTAGGAGACTCAACATTGAGGGGGGGTTGCCTTGTCTCTCTTCTACTTCTCTCTTATGGGGGGGTATTTTTCCTCACATGGGGTTTTTACCTTTTCATTCATCATTGAGATTATTTCATTTCTTTTGTATTTCATCTCTCTTTTGAGGAGAAGTTTTCTCCCACTGGTTTTTCTCCTTTTCTCCATTTGTGAGAGATTGCATTGCATATGTACATGGGCAACTAACATGTCCTAGTAGCCGAGACCCATTCTTGCATCTTTGTGTCATTTTCATAATAATATGCTACTCCCTAAGTTGCACTTAAGGGAGGTGTTGGTTTAAATAAAGTCTTGTACCTAGTTCATTCATTACTAGGGGACTTATTTACACATGTTAAGTTTACTTAGGTCCTAGGAAGGAATCTTTCTAGAAGGTGTTAGTTATCACTAGTTGTTATCTTATCTTTGACAACTACTATATGTGAACCTAGGTAAGTGTGATTAATTGTCTTATCTTATCTTATCCTATGACATCTTGCATCTCACCTTGGCTATATAACCAAGGGGTCTCTCTCATTGTACAAAATCATATCTATCATTGAATTATATTGATAAGAATACAGTTTATTCTTGTCATATTCATCTCTCTTTTGTGCTTTCCATATGATCTCAAGATCTTGGCATCCATAGCCAATTCTAATAGAGGACCTAGAAAAGAAAAAGAAGGATATTGAAGAAAAGGTTGAAAAAATGAAAGCTGAGTTGGAAAGGGAGTTTGGTGCCCCTATGGACCCTACAAAGAAATCCAAAGGTACATTTTCTCCTCCGTAGACTCCACATAGTTCAAGAAGGTTAGGTAGGGCCTAAGCCTACACACCTACTATTAAAAACCCCTCTAGAACAAAACCAACAAGTAGTTTGAAGAAGATAGATACATCCAACCTTCTTGAGCAACAAAAGGCTCTAAAGAGAAGAAAGAAGGAAAAATAAACAAGAGTTAGGTATATCAATCTAGAAGAAGAAGAGGAGGAAGAGGAATAAAATCAATTGGTCCATAAAATGAAATCAAAAGTCTCTCAAGAAGAGACATACAAAAAATGGAAAAGAGAAAGAGAAGACCCCTCTAGTCTGTGAGCATAGTCCCATGAAGTTTGATGCACTATTCAATTCTATTGCAGAGTTTGGAATTCTGAAGGATGCGGTTGAAATGTATTCAAAAGCCAATGATGTAGATAAGGAAACAATTTAAGAGGCCATTGTAAAACACGTGATGAAATTTAATGTTTCCCTAGGTGAGATAGAGGATCAGTTACTAGATCTAAAAGGAGTATTGAGTGCAAGAAGACAAGAGGTGATTGCAGAAAATGTAAAGATGAAAACTTTTACCTTGGAGAAGATTGGTTCCTCATTATCTCATGAGGAAATAGCTAAGTTGTCTCAAATTTGTGTCCAAAAATTCAAGACAAAGCAAAGAGTAAACACTCATATGAGAAAAGACAACGATGATATAGAAAAGCTAAGGAGAGAAACATTAAAAATAGTTGTAAATCTACTTAAAGAATTAGGAGCCTCTCCAAATGATGAAGATAAAATACAACAAGATACATCTCTCTCAGAAATAAATGATTTTTCCATATAGCAACATGAGAATGAGCATGAGCAAGAAGATATGTTGACAGATAACACCCCTTTAGATGTGGAGATAACTACTGAGTAGAGTAAAGAAGATGAGCAAGGAGAATCAAAGAAGACTGAAGCTCAAAAGGAACAAACTATGTATCCTCCAGAAGTTGAGAAGATTGCAAAAGAGTGTTATGGAAGTGGAGAAAATAAGAAAGCACAAAAATAGGTTGTGAATCCTCTGAAACCTATGAAGATTCATATAAATATCTTCTGGATATTATAAATTATTATGCAACAAGGTCATGTGGATATGGATATGATCTCTACTCTCCATAAATTGTAGCTTGGTGATGTATTTCATACCCCCACAAGAAAGGAGATACTTCAAACTCACTAGAAGAGCACAAAGTTGGTTGATGAAGTTGTCAAGGTGTTGCAAGAAGGACTTCTCGAAGTATCCATTGATACTTCTTTATTAGGTGTACAACAATTGAAGCTATTGCTAGATTCTTATAAGGATTAATTTGTTGGTTTAGAAGAGAAGATTGAAAGGGAAGAAACAAATAAGTTGAATGATAAGAGGCTATTTGATGCCTTAGATAAGTGTGCTACTACTCACACCAAGTTGCAAGGAAACTTGAAGGATGTTCAAAAGTGTTTGGAGGAAGTAAAAAAATTGTTTCAATTATGTTTGAAGTGGCCAGTGTCTACAAAAAGCATAAAGGATCAAATGGACTCAATTGATTCTCAAATTTCCTAGGCCTCAAGTGTATAGGATACAGTGAATGATGGGGATGGAGCAACTAGAGTGGTCATTGAAAATCCGCATGGTCAATTATTTTTATTGCAAGAACAAAAAGAGAAAATTATAATGCAGTACAATCAGCTCCGAGATATGGCAAGTGTAAGGCTTACTTGCTTAACTGAAGTTTTGGTCAATGTAGAGAAGGTTGTGCAAAAGACAACAGTGCCTAGTTCTCTGAAAGAAGGAGAAGACCTCTATGTACAATTTGAAAACTAGAGCTACATGCTTTCCTTCACCAAGAAGGATCTAGAGGCACACCTTGCAAAATTAAAGGCATCCTATCAGGGTATATTATGTCATCTAGTTAAGGTGTACATTTTTTAATTGTATAGTAAATTTTTGATCTCAATGAACATTTGCAGAGTTAGTAGATGGTGTTGTAGTACAATTTTGTCAATTTGGTGATGGATAACATTGGTACTTGGGCACCTATTCTCATATAGATATATTAGTAAGGGGATGTAAACGGATTTACTACCCTTTGTCCTTGATTTCAAAGGGGGAGTGAAGTAGAGAAGTTTGTTACCATTAATGAAAAAGGGGGGGATTGTTGGCAACATGAGCATGATGATGTATGGTATTTCCATTGATGTCAAGCCATTGTAAAAGTGATGGTTTATAAGTATGCATATATTTTGGAGTAGATCAAGTGTTTCTTGGGGAAATTGGATAAGTCCTAGACTAAGATAGTTATTTAATAAAGGAACAATTTTGTGGTCCACATTGCTCTGTACTGCAATATATTGTCATGTGGTTTTGAGGTGATAATGGTATGTGTTGAAGGAGTCTATATCCAAAGTTTCAAGGTTTTATGTCTTCCGCAGTAGAATATATTGATGACATAGTATTAGACTAAGCAAAGACAGTTACAATTGTAGAGTTTATGTTGGAATGCTTTGCATTCTGCCATGGATGATCATTATGCTTTGTGGACTTCAGGAAGTTCTTTAAGATGTTAGATGTGTGTTCACTCTAAGTATCAAGTGGTTTGTTGGTTTGTGTGTCAATTTTTGGGATGAGCAGTTGGTTCATTCAATTGTTGCTTCACCAGTTTTGTTGTGTGGTGCTGACCTAAGGGTTTTGGGGTTGTGTAGAATTGTGTATGGAGTAGAATCATAGGAGTATCTATAGGTCATGCTGACCTATCTTGGTGAATAACATTCTTTGGTTACTTCCAGAAGGTATGTATGATGGATTTTTGAGCTGATAGGTTATGAGGTCACATGTTTCATCTAATTAGGTCGACCTAATTAATGATATAAGTGTTTGTGAAATATATACATATATATAGAAGTTCATTAATGGTATTATGGTGAGAGGTGTGTAGTGAAGATTGAAATGTGATAGTGGTGATCTTGTGACAATGAGGAATGAAGTGTGTAAAGTCAGTTTTTTGAGCCTAATTGGAATTGTATCTTCAACATATAGAAAATGCATTATAAGAAGTTCAAATTATGGTAGTGAGCAATCCTTTTGTAATTCTGGAAGAAGTGATCTTCATTGGGTAGTGAGCCCTCTTATTTTTTGGACAATGAGTCCTCTAGGCAGTGAACCTCCTATAATCTATTGTAACCAATTATGATATATTGTGAGCTAATCCTCACCATGGTTTTTCCCTTTCAAGGGTTTTCCACATAAATCTAGTGTCTTGTGTTGATTGTTGTGATGCATGATTTAATTATTCCTTTCCATTTCTACAAGTTCATTGAGATGATTTGAATGCACTTTTAAGATAATGAATTTTAGGGAATATTGATTCACCCCCCTCTCAATATATCGGGTGTTCAACACAACACAAAAAATATGATAACTTACATCCAAATCTAGTTGGGGATAGTGTTGATATATTGTCACTTCTCCAAGCTCAAAAGAACCAACTCTGTTAAGTCTTAGGAAGGAATCTTGTGAAGACAACATATAAACTAAATAGGATGTCATGTAAAACTTGGAGGTTGTGAAGACATTGCTCAATTGCTCATGAATAATATCACTTATATGAATAGCCCAGTCAATCTTTTTCTTGTTAGCAGTATTGATGATTTTGATGAACTTTACCATCCATGGGTAGAAGTCCTAAGTATGTTTCTACCTAAATACCCTACTGAATAACACAATAAGATCTTTGAAATCTTCCCTAAATTCATTTCTATGCTGAATCCTGGCCAATTTGGTAGCTACCTTTCTAGGATGGAATAGCAGACTATTGTTAATGTAAGTCAGGTTCTCATCTGTATGGTCTTCAAAATGCTTGATGGTGTTCTTCATGTCCACTTTAGGAATCCTAATAATCTTCTTGATCATTTTTGTAGTTACATCTAAAATCACTTCTCCTAATGCTCCCAAAACCTTTCTAGTTTTATGGTTGTAGTAATGAGCACAAGTGAGAACTAACTCAAGAGATTGAACTGCCATCGGAAAGGAAACATATTCTACCAATCCTAAATTTGATAAAGCTCTATCCATTGCAATCCGATTTTCATCATCATTGATTCTGCACTTGAACTCATCCATGTCTATATGGCCTAGGTCAATATCTCCAATCTCAGCATATGGGGTGAACATTTTTGATGGTGGATGATAGCCCTTGTACTGGTACTTCATCTCTTCTAAATCCTTCGCTGGCATATCTCTTGCATACACATATATCACATATCACCATCTACATGTACTAGGAAGAAGCAACCCTACAAGACAAATTGTGCTAACCATTATTTATCTTTCATTATAAAATCACAACTTGTTTTGAAGAATTTATACAAAATTTCAGGGATCAACCTTCGAGATTACCACTTACCTCATACCAATAATGTTTGCATTGAAGAGTTCAATTTTTAATTTATTTGGTTCTTCCCTTATACCCTATGTTTGAAATGACTTACATACTCAACTTATCGTATGCTTTGACCTTTCAAAGGTCGACATTTGGGTATCCCTTTTACCTCTTGCATTAACAATATCATCTCTTTATGTAGTATCTCCAACTCGTGAAGTCCAAAGTATGTTTCGGGTGTTGGGGATCAGAGACATCATTTTCCTCTTGTTTTCAATGTCACAATGAATTTAAGAAGGAAACTTGACTACTGACACTCAAAAATTTTATGTTTGTCAAAAGTCAGGGATCGGAGATGGGGCTTAGCATTCTTGTTTTTAGTATCAAGTAAGTAAAATATTCATGACCCAATGCCCAATTTTCCTTATTTTGACCTTATTTAAAATTTCAAAGACATTCCCAAGGCATTACTTAATTAAAATTTGTTCATTGGGATTTGCTGGAATGATTCCTTCTATAATTTCAGGTATCAGATGTTGAGGTTTCAATATTCTTCCTACCTCAATAAGGAAATACATAAAGCATAATCCTAACATTCGATAGCTAAAAGGGGTTCTAACAAACTGATGTTTCACTAAGTGTTTTATGTGGATTATTAGGGATCAAGGATCGAGGATACTTCTTACCATTTCACTTCTATAAGAAATATGGTAAAAGGTATTCCCAAAGGTCAAAACCCAAGAGTGTTTTAAATATTTCACTGAGTGTTGAGATTTGCATTCAAAGGTTGGGGTTTTGGTCCCATTTGATTATTTTAAGCTCATAACTAGTAATTATGTCACTTGGGTAAAGGGGTCAAAGATTGGGGATTAGATTTCTTCAAATTGAATAATGAATCCTTTTAATTGATAAGATGAACCCTTGACACCTGTCATCCAATAGTTTCATTTTTTTCTCAAAACACTTAAGTGGGAAGAAAGGAATACCTTAGAGGTCTGAGGCCCAATGCCTGATTGATGATGTCAGAAACATCATTGATCAACGTGCTAGAGTGAAAATTGATCTAGCATGGAAATGAAACAAAAAGTAAAATGAAAGGAAAGGATCTAAAAGGAGCCAAAAAGGAAAAAAAAAGAAGCAAAAACCCAAGGCTAGATCAATGAAACAAAAAAATAAAATGCCACAAGGGAAAGAATAACCACAATCACACTAGGTAAAACAATGATTTTAAACCACAATGAGAGGAAGGATCTAAGACCAACCTAGAGGAATACAAGGGAGGAAAGAAATGAATAAAAAATAAATACACAAAAACACCACACACATAAGAACACAAACACACACCCATCGATGACTATGAATGAAGCACCCACAAGCACGAGCAAAAGCGCCATGAACACAGTAGTACAAACCAACCAAAACACATGAACACACAAAGAAAATGACTATATCAATAATGGATTTATTTGCACCAAGTCTCAGAGCCCTCAAACAAAAATGTGCAATGGTAAAAATGAAAAAATGAGGCCACATTTACCTAATAAACTCTTTAACTCCATAAATTGATGGTGCATTGATTATAGTAGATGTAATAAAAACTTGTGTTAGTGCATTAAAGTTGGAATGATTGATGGGACATGTATAAGAAACAAGGTACCACTATTGAGAGCTGAGGGTCATCAATGCGAAAAGAAAAAAACTAGACTTGTGAAGTCCAGTGAAAGACAACAACGAGAAAATGACGAATGCCAAAGGAGGGATTGGTGATCGGGCCCAACAAGGCAAGTTTTCACTTCCTTGAAATCTTGATATCTTGAACCTCTAAAAGGAAAAAAAATAAAGAAAACAAAGGAAATAAAGGATAAAGGAAAAGAAGGAAAGGACAAAAATAAAATAATGACACACAAAACGAGAAGAGGGGGTCCCCATTTTGTTGAAGAAAAAATGGGGTGAGAGTGTGAAAGCACAATAAATAGAAAACAACAAAAAAAATGCTTGAAAATCAAATTTCTACCTTCAAATATTTTTAAATAGGCTTAAACTTAAAGACATTACTAACCCAAGATTAAGAAAAAGAGTCCATAATAATCTGAGTACTTTAACCAACTTACCCATCACAATAGGATACCTGAGTCTCATAGTGTGTGCATTTTGATTAATTCCTTCAAAACATTGGCTAGAGGTAATAGAATTACTTGTAAACCAAGACGATTTGTATGATCTTGCCTTTCTCCCAATTATCTTTATTCATATGTATATTCTTTTCTTTGTTCTATTTTGAGACTTAGTTGGTGTGACCTACGCATAGCTCTGTTGCCAACCAAGTGTCCATAGCCCCAATAGAGATACCTCTGATTCCCTCAAACATATCTCTACTGTCAATCGAGCATCCATAGCCCTGATAGATGTTATTTGAATCACCCATTTGTAGTTTAATCTTGATTTTTTGTTTCTTTTCTCACTCTTTTTTTGTAATATTTTTTCTAGGCTATCACCATGTATTGGGCTGGGAATCATTATGGTCACTAATAAGGACAACACCTTTAGATTTGCTTGAGTTACAAGGTTATTTCTATTCATCCTAAATCCACATCCTGATTCACTTAATTTGTAAGTGGCAAGACCCAAGGATCTACATTCATAGGTTTACTGAATTCAAAACATCAGATCATCTAAGACTTCAAAGCTTAATAAAAAATTAGTTAAATAGGGAAAAGTTATGAAACAAAAATACCATAGGCATCCTATTCATGGTTGACATTCAGGGTCAAAACATTCACAAAACCCACTAAAAAACATAGAGCGGAATGAGAAGGAACAAAAAGAAACGAGAGACAAGACACAAAATGCTCAAAAAAATGGAACAAAAAAGAAAAACCTATTCTAATAATACACAGAGAAGGGTAAACCTCATTCTTAGGATCCAAAGTAGTGTTTTATAAACTGCCCATTGACAGGAAATGGAGTAGATTCTTTGGTCATAGTACTAATCCTAAAAGTGTTTTGTCCTAAGATTTCAAATATTTGGTAAGGGCCTATCCAAAGTATGTCAAACTTCAAATGGTTTCCTTTCTTTTCTTTGAAACTATCCTATAATAGGGAAAGATATGAGATCCTAAGAAATTTTATTCTAGCTCTCTTGTCAAATCATCGCTTGATAACTACTTGATGTTTTGAAATGTGCTTAAGGGTAGCGTTCCTCTTTTCATCTTGATTTAGCAGGTTAAGCAACCTAACCTGAAATTTGTCATCTAAATCTAGATAACTCTCTTTGAATTTTAAAGTTGGAATTCTAAGATTCATGGGAAATATGGGTTCTAAACCATAGACCAACTGATAAGGGGATGTCCCTAATGTATTCTTGGTTCTAGTTTTGTTGCTCCCTGGTGTAAATTAAATATGGGAGTGTCAGTCTTTTAGGTTTTTATCTAATAACTTCTTGATGACACCTATTAAGTTTTTGTTCGTAAATTCATCTACTCCATTACCTTGGGTGTAATATTTTGATGAGTACTTTAAAATCACTTTATGCTCGAACACCCATTGTCCAAATTGAATTGAAGAAAAATAAGGACCATTATCACATACCAGAGCGAATGGCATCCCAAACCTGGTCATTACATGGCCTTCTAATAATTTGATCACGTCAGTAGTAGTGCTTTTTCTACAAGTGATTGCTTCAGACCACCTTGTGAAAGAGTCAGTGGATGCAAAAATGAACCTATTTCCTGCAAACGAGTGGGGACATACCATTCCAATAAAATCCAAGCCCCATTGGGTGAAGGTCATACCTCATGTGCAGGCTACAGTGGCATGGGTGTATTTTTCTCTTTGTTGGTCACTATTTGGAATATATGACAAGTCCTCACATGTTGGTAGGAATCTTTAAATAGAGTTGGCCAATAATATCCTACGCTCAGTACCTGATGGGTAGTTGCTTTAACTAAACTATGGTTAGTGCCAAATTTGTCATGAAATTCTGTTAAGACTGAACCAACATCATCTTTCTCTAGGCACCTTAAGTAGACACCTTCATAGTTTCTTCTGTATAAGACCCTAGTATTTATCATATATGCTTGAATTTTAATTCTTAATACCTATCTCTGGGTTGCATTCATGCTATCTGAGCATTTGTTTTGTAATGAATAATGGATGATGTCCTTCTACTAGTTGTCAAATATGATATCTTATTAAGTATACTGCTAGAATACCAACTATTGATCTACCCTAGCGAGTGTCTTTGATAGCTCTTGGCCTCTCACTAGCTTCATGGGTTGGATCTCCATGTCATACTCTTGCAAGATCACCACCAAATTTCCACGTTGTTCCATGAGATCGTTTTGCTTTAGCATTGACTTAACCACATCATTAGGAACTATCACTATCACTTTGCTCAAAATATAATGTCTAAATTTCTTGAAAACCACGACTAGAGAAAATGATTGCTTATCCAAATTAGGATATCTGACTTCTATATTTTTAAATGGAGTTCTCATAAATGTGATTGGCCTTTCATCATCCTCTTCTTCTTTTTGAGTGAGAACATATGCACAAGAATATTCTAAAGAAAAAGTATAGATATGGAAAGGCCTAGAATAATTTGGACTAGCCAATACAAGCATGTTGGTAATGACTTCTTTGATCTCTTGGAAGGTTTTCTTAGCTTTCACAGTCCATTTTATTTTGGCATCCTTCTTTAGCATGTCATTTAATGGACACATAATATTTGCAAACTTTCTAGTAAATTTCCTAACAAAATTAATCTTTCCGAAAAAGGATTTTAATTATTTTTTTCTATTAGGTAGTGACAACTTCAGTATAGACTCAATCCTATCTAGATATATGGAAATAACCTTTTCTAAAATAATATTCCCTAAGAGATTTCCCTTAGTAACTTCGAAAATGCATTTCTTAGGATTTAAAGAAATAACTGATTCTTTGCATCTTTGGAGTATTCTGTGCAAGTCACTCACATGGTCCACACTATCTTTTAAGAACATCATCAAACCATCCATGTATATGATTATACACTTTCTAATTATCCATTTGAAATCTATATCCATTTCCCTTTGTAAAGTGGCTCCAATATCGATGAGCCCGAATGACATTCTTCAGTATGTGAAGGTTCCCCATTTAGCAGTGAACACAATCTTTAGCCTATCTTCTTTGTGCACCATCACTTGGTTGTACCCCAAGTATCCATCCAAGAATGACATGATTTTTGATCTATTAAATATTTGTAAGACCTCATCTAGTGAAGGTAACAAATAGTTATCTTTTTCAGAATCTCAATTCAATTTTGGAAGTCCACACACAGTTGAATTTCTCCATTCTTCTTTCGTATAGGAACTAGATTTTCCACCCATGTTAAATGTCACACCAGGTAGATAATTTTGGCACTTATTAGGTTTTGAGATTCCTTTTGGATGTATGGCTCTAAAAAAGTGTTGACCTAATGTTGCCTTTATCTAAAAGGCTTGGTTTCCTTCTTTAAAAGAATGGTATGAGTAATTATAGAGGTGTCATAAGTCTTTAACTATTTGTAACTCCAAGTGATCACCTCTCTATAATCCTTCAAGGCCTTGATTATACCATCCCTTTCTTCTGAAGTACATACTTTCCCAATGGAGACTTCTCTTTTATCTAACTCATCTCCTACGTTATGGAGATCACACTTTCCTCCACCTGAATTTAATGGATCCCTTTGATATTTTTTTGTATTGCCAAGATCAAACATCATTTCTAAGGAAACCATCCCCTTAGGGATAGTGTTGGTTTTAAAATTGATTATTCCATCTTTAGCTTCTACGAATGGACCCTTGTCACATTCATTAATAATGTGTTCAACAAAAATCTCAAAGTTGGTAATGAACTCAAGGATGTGTTGATTATATTCAAACACCTAGAAGTTTGTGATATTATCTGGAATGAATGGTACATGGACCATCTCTATAAAGAATCATTTCATACGAGAACCTATCATGGGCTCCAAGGAACTAGCTAAGGAAGCAAGAGAATTTGTAACATAATTCCTTCTTTTAGGGATGTAATTTATGTTAAATGCCTCAAAACTATCAATTAGATCCCATACTCTATTTCTATAAGAAGACAATCTTTTATCATTGCAAGAATACTAACTTCTTACTTGCCTTACTACTAGCTAAGATTCTCCTACAAATAGATGCTTTACCTTCTTTTGGTGAGAAAGCAACAATCATCTAATCAGTGATTCATACTTAGTAGCATTATTAGTGCAGGTAAATTACAGTCGGAAAGCACCCAAAAATGACTTTCCCTATGGATTAACTAGCTTGACTACAACACCGTTTCCCTCTTTACACTTAGACTCGTCAAATATGAGTTTCCACGTGGTCTTCTTTTCAAGGAATTGTGTTGGAACTCCTTTCTTCACCGGAGTGTTATTCTGATTAGAAATACCGGGATCTATCGCTACATCCTTCTTAATTTCAGCTAAATTTTCTTTTGTAAATAACATGCTTTCCTTTTCCACAGGTACCTATGGAAATAATATAGGGACTTCACCATTTGTATTATGTTTGTCTCTAAAATATTGATAATCTAATGAGTCAGAGCTCTCATCTATTATTATGATTACTTTTGAATACTATCTTCCAACCTTGGGTGGTGTATCAATTTTACTCCTACCAACACATCTTGGAAAGTTGGGTAGTAAAATTCAAATGGCCTGTATCATGGATTCAACACCAACATGGAAAAAAAGCATAGAAGTATCTACATATTTTCCAAGATTAGTCATGTTATCATACATCTTACTTAAAAATTCTTGAAAAAAATGGTCAGAAGTTTCAAATTCTTGTAGTCCTTTAATGAGACTGTATGAGTCTTCTTGTTCATCTATTGTTGAAGATATCATCATGATATCATTCATCTTATACACACCTAAGGAAAAATCTATGAATGTAACCTCATTTCCAGAGCATTGTATTTAATTATGATATGTTTTAACTTAGGTTTGGCATCAATCTTAATCTGAGTTGTTTAGTCATTTCCATGGTAACCAAAGTTGTGTAAAATTAGTTGAGAACCATCCTCTCATGTTTTTGGTCCATTCTTTGCCAACCAACATCCCACACATTTCAGGGATATCTAGTATGTGTATATCAATATATTCCTAGAGGCTAATTGGTTGGATTAGGTGTTCTTCCTAGCTTTTGACATATGGAGTAGGGTATAATATTACATGATGCTCTAGAGTCTACTAAATAGTTATGTAATTTTTTTCCAACATGCGTACTGGCAATAGAAAGGAGGGATTTTGGTCTTACCTTTAAAAATTGTAGCCATAGCATCTGATGAGCTCAAGGTGTGACCTTTAGCTATCCATGGAGTGTTGATAAAAGCACTCTTATAATTATGTAATGATTTTAACTTAATGCTTCTTTCTAAGTAGGATAGTGCTACAACATATAAAAAATGGAAATGTTAGTTATGGTTTTCTTAAAGTCATCCACAACACTGTACTTTTCCTCACTTGGGTTGGAAAATTTATGCATTTGAAAGCCATTGGATTTGTTGTTACCTCTGAATGGTGCCTTAGGAGTGGATGGATTGTAATCTACATGAGGATTTGGAGGAGTTGGACCTAATTTGTGTAGAATCCCATTATTCGACGGTTCTTTTCTACTTCTCAAATTATGAGTGTTTTTGTTTTGTTGGAAAGAAAAAACTTTAGTATTTTTGGCTCATTTTCATTCTCAAAAGAGAAAGTAAATTCCTCTTCTTCAAAATGTTGACCAATATTTGCTTCATTGAATAAAGTAAAGGAGTCTACCATCATGGCATTCATATTACTTGCTAGGGTCTGGGTATTCCCCTGCATGAGGTTGGACATTCTTTGCATTTTCAAATAACTAACCTCATTATGGTAAAAAGTCTCATGAAACGTACAACCATTGGAATCTATTGAATTGGATACATTAGCACTTTATAAGGGACTAGGAACTCCCCCATTGTTGGGCCTTGTATTCCATGGTCTGTTTGGGCATTGCGAATTAAAATTGTTGCCTTGAAAGCCTTGGTTGTTCTAGTTATGACCTTGATTATAGTTGTTTCCTATGTGAGGAGGGTTAACTTTCAAGCGGGTGAGTTTATTTATTACTTGTGATAGCATCTTTTTCATTGCTTCAAACTTAGAATCTATTTGGGCATTATGTGGTGCAGGAGCACCTCGTCAGGTTTAAGCCTCCATGAGGAAATTTTAGTTTCCTAGATTAAGATTAGTGATTTGATCATGAAATAAGGTCATCTAGACCATTTTAAACTTGTATAAGTTGGTTTTAAGTACTAGGAGGTTAGTTTGAGTCCATTTTGCAAAATTTGTAAAAAATGTCTAAAAAGTGCAAAAGTTGTCATATTGTCAAATTGCAAAAATGCAAGAAATGGAATGTGAAGGGTCAAGGGCATGTAGAAGTTGATGAGTTGGTTAGAAATGGTTGGATCATGTTGTGGGAGGCATACAAATTCCTTGTGAATCATTGTAAAGGAGGTTGGTTAGTTCTGAAATGTAATGAATCAATAATGGCACTGTGTTCTTGAAAATTTCCAACGCCATTCTCTGTTTCAGACTCTTGTACGAAATGCTATGGATAGAAATCCAATTCTAGATGATTGTATGAGTTATATATTTGAATATTATTTCCTGTAGAGTTGGTTTATGTGAATTGATGAAAGTTTGAGCAAGATAATGTAAGTTTTCTGAAAACGGGTTAAAACCCTGGTTTAGGGTCATAACAGACCTTCAAAATTGTATTTCTCCATTTCTAACCCTTAAAAACCTCTACAAATTGGTAGAATGAAGGATTTATATGTATTCTAAAATATCTCCAAGCTATAAGTCCTGAAGATGAGGTTTTGGGCAAATATAATGATGCCCTAGGCTGTTTCTACATTGTTTTGGCCCTTTGGAGACCATAGAGGTTAGGGTTTGTTAAAAGAGCATTGGTAGATCATGGGAGTTGATGCTGTGAGAATATACAGACCTAATAAGGGGTGTTTGAATTTTTGGGGAGGATAAATTGAGCGAGGAGAGTATATAACCATTAAACCCCTACTTGCTTAAGCCTAATTAGGCCTTTTAGGAAACGAGACAGTCAATTTTTGAGGCTTATGTTGCAAAGTAACCTATACTGAGTTTTTAATATGTTTTAAAAATCCTTAATGGGTATCCAAAAATACTTTCATATTCTTGAGTTGATTTTTTTATCAAAATTTATGAGTAATAGTTTCTAATTGAATGGCTACAAGGAGTGAAGCAGCTTGTGTGGGAAAAGATCATAGTTGGAGTTCCCTGGTTCTTTGAGTGACTTGGTTGAGTTTATTGGGTCATGTGAACCTTGTGAAAGGTGATAAATGTGTTGGTTAGATCCATTTGAACCATAAGGCCATTTTATGTGTTTGTGTTCCTTGGTGGTCAAGAGGGTAATTGGGATAGTCAAAGGGAAAATCATGCATCTTGTCAAGTCTGAGACCTTTGGAGTCATTATTGGTTTACTCATGTCATTACCACATAGTTCAAGGTGTTTCAATTTTCTTTTGAAGAGACTAGAGTGTTAGTGCCCATTTGAAGCTGTGTAGCCTTGTTAAGGTCATGTCAAGTTGAAGAGAATTTAGTATGTTGAAGAATTAACCCATTGTTGTGAAATATGCCTCCATTTTTTTGAGTTGAACCCTTTACTTTTCATCATTATGTCCATAATCTGGGAGTGTTTTAGGTTGTTTGAAGAAAGGTCTACTTGACTGTCCTACTCCATTGGTAACATTAGCTTCATGTCCATAACCCGGGTATGTAAGTGTGGGTGTGTCATGGGTCTTTTGAATTGTGGTTGGATATGACATAAAGTTGTGTGATATATTTGCAACTCCTAGAATAGGATTCATTAGGGGCATGTGGTTACTTAAGGCATTATTTATAGTAGGGATCTGATTTACCATCCCTAGTGAACCAAGGGATGGTAAAGATCTAGAAATGTTATATACCTATAGATCTATTGGTTAGGAGAAGGTGATAGATTCATTATAGATTTTATCCAACATATCCCCATTAGCTATAAGAAATATTCATAAGAATAGGCTGGTGAAGGGATCTATGGATTTGAGGTAAGTTTGTACTACCGCTAATTCAGGTATATTGTAGAGATCTACCAACCTTTTGTACGTTCTATAGAACCTTGTGTTATTAATGCTTATTAGTTCATTAGCCTCTTTCCTACAAGATATGAATTGAGGGTACAAAATGGTCAGATCTGTCTATACTTTGAATTGGTTGATGGCCTTGTCCTCTAGATCTAGCCATGTATGAATTCCTCATCTAGGTAGATTCAAATACCAACAATAGGCAAGATCCCCTAATGAATATTGGAACAATATACAAACCACATCCTGATGGGAAATCCATACTCTATTACAAATTTTCTTCAAAGTTTTATGTGGTCTTCAATTGCTCGAGATTCTCCATATAAAAACGTAACGCAAAATTTTTATGGGTTTTTGGGTAGCTCATGTAGAGCCCCTATTATTTTTAGAGGGTAACTTTCATCCACTATAAAGTATGCCATTTGTAATGGAAGAGGTACATAAATTGTTATATTTTGGGGGTATGAACTAACTTATAGGTGAGGATCGTGGACCTGGGTTTAATGGGGAAGTTGTAGAATTGGAACTTTCACCTGTGATTTTACCCTTTTCAATCCTATTTTTCCCATGTTGATTCAATTCTATTAGTTTTTCCTTGTTTGGAAAAAATCTAAGAATTCTATGATATCTGTCTAAGGAAAATGATAGAATATTTTCCATTTTGCTAATTTTAGGCCTTCCTTCTAGCACCAATTTTGTTGAGGGTGGTTTTAATCACTTACAACGTGCTAGGCAATAAGGGTTTATTGCCCCTCTTGAAAAGTAGTGAAAGTACTCCAAGGTTCCTGTATAACTAGTTCTTAGTTGTGTTAGGACAACATAGGGCCATTGTCAACATGTTTACAAGGTTTCTGGCATCAAAGCTTACTAGAAATAACATGCAATCAAAAATAATAATTTCAACAATTCATAAAAATAGATTGCATTTTAGATTTATAGTAGATTTGTATTTATTTCAATGCTCTTCAAGTATTTCAGACTAATTTTATTAAAAAGATCAAAAGAGATATAATAACAAGAAGTAATACAAATAAAATCTAATCTAATCAAATAGTTATAAGAAATATTCTACCAATCATTTTTGTACATTTAAACAAGATCTCCAAACGACTATTATAGAAAATTGCATTTCACACATTCACTAGTAACAACAATGCAATCTTCAAAGGAAATGAATCACCACATAAGATTTTAAAATTCCATGCAATCAGAATGTCGTCAAGCACACATAGATTTGAGACAAAATCTTACATAATTTGACAACTTAAATTGAAGCAATATACTCATGCCATCACCATGATGTCAAATCAAGATGCATGCAACATAGGAATAACCCTTTGATTAAATTAATAATCCACAAAGTTAGTAGGAAAAATCCATGCTGAGATTGTATTATTTGTTTGTAGAAAATTACATCAAAATCAAATCCTTTGGAATGATCCAAAATAAAATATATATAGAAAAATAAGTTCCTAAAATTGTGGGTTTGATAAAAAGCTAACTAGAACTACCTCTAGCACTTTAGTTCTTAAATAAAAGAAAACTTAAAATTAAACTATATCAAAACTGGGCGCCTTAGTTGGAATTTTAGTTAAATTGAACTAAAATTGAAAATGGAACTGAAATCTAACTAAAGTGACCACCAGTCTAACTATTTTTTATCAATCTAACTACGAACCATCTAGATCCCACTGCCAACCTCTTATCTCTACATCTGGGCATGAGTTCTTGCATGAGCAGTTATCAAAAACTTCCAACGCAGATTATTTTTCTAGATCTAGGAATGGTTTGGTTTTTGGTGATGACAATTAACCAAATTTCTAATATCAATTCTTTATTCCTTACAATTGGGTGTCCCATTTCTATAGCATCAGTTGTTTAAACAACACAAATAGTAGTGACCATTTCCTTGTCTCCAACTTATTTGGGAGACTATCAGTGAATGCTAACACCACTTCATTCATCTTATCCATTGTTGGGCCTTTGTGAAACTATATATTTACTTTCTCAAAGGTTATTTTTTCCACTTATTGTTGAATGTTCTTGAAGGTCTCTAGCTCTTCTTGCAACAATTGGAATATGACCTTCTTATTCACCATTTTATCAATTCCCTCATGCGTCACTCGTCCTTGCATTTATCCTTATATTTCTTCAACCATTTTTCCATTCTCTCACACTAACATAGGAGTGTCCCAAAATGTGCAACCCAAGTCTTCAATTACTTGGCGTATGTTACTAATTGCCTTTTTTTCATGGCTTTTGTTTATACTTAACTTGGTATTACACTTATTCAAAACATTGACCTAAAAATCTATTTCCCTTGTATTGGGAGCTCATCCTTTTCTCTATGTTCAATTACCACAAGTTTCAAGAGTTCCTCCATTTCTATTTCATTTATGTGGATCCAATTTTTATGTAATTTTCTGAAAACAAACAATACAATCTCAGTGTGGATTTTTCCTACTAACTTTCTCGAATATTTATTTAATCAAAGGGTTATTCTTGTGTTGCATGCATCTTGATTTGGCATCATGGTGATGGTATGAGTATCTTGCTTCAATATAAGTTGTCAAAATAATGAGATCTCATTGGTAGTTGTAGAATTAAGTAAGATTTCATCTCAGATCTATGCATTCTTGACAACGTTTTGATTACATGGAATCTAAAAGTATTATGTGGTGGTTCACTTCCTTTGAAGATTTCATTGTTGTTATTGGTGAATGTGTGAAATACTATTTTCTACAATAGTGGTTTGGAGATCTTGTTTAAACGTACAAAAATGTTTGGTAGAATATTTCTTATCATTGTATGATTTGATTAGATTTTATTTGTATTACTTCTTGTTACTTTATCTCTTTTGATATTTCTCTTAAAATCAGTTTGGAATACTTGAAGAGCATTGAAATAAATATAAATCTACTATAAATCTGAAATGTAATCTATTTTTATGAATTGTTAAAATTATTATTTCTGATTGCATGTTATTTCTAGTAAGCTTTGATGCCAAAACCCTTGTAAACATGTTGAAAATGACCCTATGTTGTCCCAAAATGACTAAGAACAAGTTATACAGGAACCTTGGAGTAGTTTCACTATTTCTCAACAAGGGCAATAAACTCTTATTGTCTAGCATGTTGTAAGTGATTAAAACCACCCTCAACACCTCTAAAATTTTCTCCTCTAATTTTGGAATTACTTTATTTCCTTCTTGCCAACTTTTCCTCTACCCTAAGAGCATATTGGTAAGCTTCCACCAATATTCTTATCATCACTATGCTAAGATCATCTTTGATAGAAATCTTCAACCCATTCACATACCTTGCAACCTGTTCTTCACCATCTTCAACATGTCCAACATGAATGACCAACTTGTAGAATTATTTCGTGTACTCCATGACATTCAAATCTCTTTGTTTAAGATTTTGAAGTTTCTTAAACAAACTAATGTGATAGTCTACATGCAAGAATCTAGCCTTCAACTTCGTAACCATCTTCTCCCATGTTTAATATTTTCTTTTCCTCTCCTTTGTCTTTCAATCTACACTTGATCCCATCATAGGGATGCATGCCTTTTAACCTTGTGCAAGCATACTTTACCTTCCTATAGTCTTTGGTGGTATTCAAGTCAAAATAATTTTCCATATTCGTAATCCAATCAATGAATTCTTCTAGATTTAGGCTTCCACAATAGCTTGATGGGCCCATCCTTGACTTACTACCCAACTTGGATAGCACTTGTAGGATCCTCTCTTCCTATGCACCTCCTCTTTCCACTTCTGCAACTTCCTCCTCTTCTTCGCCAACATCCTCTATATGAACCCCTCTCCGTTGTGAGGTTTCTATGGCCTCCAAGTGTGTTGTTATTCCTCTCAACATCTCCATAATAGTGGTATTGTCTTCTCCTCATGGTGCTATCCCTCTCCCATGTCCTTTGTATGCCATGGATTCTTTTCTTCTTCCTCAACCCGCTCTAATACCAAATGGTGCAGCTCAAAAATTAAGAATTCATAGGATTTTCAATTGTTGTAGAAAATTAACCTCAAATATTTTTGAATGCACAAACGGGAAATACAATAAAATAAGAAATCTAAAAAATATTATTTTATTCAATGTGCCTGCAACAAAAAATTAATATAATGGTTACAACAATTACCAAACTATGCCACTCTTGCAACAAAAAATTATAGGAAATTATATGAAAGCTTCAAACATTCTGGAAAACTTCTATAGGAAAGTCAAAAATCAGATTTCAACTCATTGGACCAGCAAGAAGCACTCACAACATACACACCAATCTAACAATCTCATCTTCATTTTCATACATTCATGTTTTCCTTCATTTTTCTCATTCTTTTCCAGCACCAACCTATAGGAAAACACAAGCAATCTTCATATTCTCTAAAAACACCTACAGGAAACCAAAAATCAGATCATTTATCTCTTTGAACAAAAAAAATTAATTGCAATACACTTCCATTGACATCAAATTCTCCCTCCCTCAAAATAATAACCATTTTTCACGCCTTCCTTGCATCTTTTTCCCTGCCAAAAGCTCCTAGGCAACTTGGTCATAGGATTTCCTCCTTATTGCTAGTCAAAACTTTAAACCTTCATTATTCCTTTTTGGACATGGTATTCCTCTTCCAACATATTCCTTCAATGTGTAATTCAAAAATTTCCTTCTCGCTCTCCAACCCACTCTCTCCACTTTCCCCAATGCCCTACATTCCAATCTTGCAACAAAATGCAAATTCCAAAATTCAAAATGGAGTTATAGAGCACATTAAATTCCCACTCCAAGCTTGGGCATGGGATTTTATCTTTTTTTCAATTTAACACCTTAAAACAATTTAAAAACAATTTAGTAGTTAATCAATTAAGCAATTGATTTTCCCACAACTCGTCATCAAATTCTACTATGCTAGAGGAGTTGAGAATTTTAATAATTTATGCCTACAACAAAAAATAAAAATAAAACACAAGCATTAAAATGTAAAATGTTTTTGGTTGTGCAGGATTTCCCATGTACTCGGATGCTCCTACATCACATTATAACATGAGTGTGTTATAAAGAGAACACACTATAACACAAGCATAATATAACATGAGTGTGTTTATGAGAATCATAAATAACTTTCTCTTCACATCTCTCTATAGATCACTCTCCCCCTCTTCATCACACTATATACATGAAATAAATAATTAAGTATAAGTGACAATTTTATATGGATATTTATTTTCTTATAAATTAAGTTATATTTCATGTACTTTATTTTAGGATGTTTGAAAATGGGTTTAGGTCTAAGATTTATAATGCAAATTCTAGGTTTTAGAAGATCTTAATTTTTTTCAAATAGTCAAATTTTAGTAGTCAATAGGCTACTATCATCTTGCAATTGTCTAAGGGTAAATTTGTAACTATTTACAAGTATCATCAAGACTATAATTATAAAAAGGACATATTATTATACAAGAGATTTGAAAAGTGGGAGGGGAAAAACCCCCCACATCCCGTCATCAAGAACTAAGATTCAAACACAACTACAACAAAAACCTTTAAATCAAGAAGATAATCAAGCTCCATTACCAACACTTCCTCTCTAACTCTCTCTATCTACTTCTCTCCTTCTACCTCTATCTTCATCTCTACCTCTATCTTCCCCTCATCTCTATCTCTAGATACATCTCCCTCTCTCTATCCATTCCTCTCTCTTTTTATCCCTTTTTCTAGGCCTCTATATCTATATATCTATTTACCTTCTATATCTCCCTCTATCTCTATCTCCTTATCTCTACATCTCTCTACCCCATCTCTCTCCCTCCCTCTCCCCCCTCTACCTATCTCTTCCTTTCTCTTCTCCCCTCTATCTTCCCCAAGTTACATCTCTAGATATCTCTCCCTCTTTATATCCCTATTTCTCCCTCTCCCCCTTTATCCCTATCACCCCTCTTTCTATATATCTCCCTCTCTCTTCTCCCTCTATATATATTGATAATTTATCTCCTCTCTCTTTTATCTTCTCTATCTCCCTCTCTCCCTATCTCTCTACCTTTTTCTACCTCTCTCTCTATCTCCCCCTCTCTCTATATGTGTGTACATATATCACTCTCTCACCATCTATATATATATATATCCCTTTACCTCTATCTCTATATCTACTTCTCTCTCTCTCTCTCTCCCTCTCCCTCTATCTCTATCTTCCTCTTTCTATCTCTAGATATGTCTCCCTCTTTCTAATCCTCCCTATTTTTCCATCTCCGTCCTCTTAGAAATTTATATCTATATCTCTATTTGTATCTCTATCTCTCTTATCTTTATCTCTATATTTTTCCTTCTATATCTCCCTCTCTTTATCTCTATCTCCTTATCTCTCATCTCTTCACCCCTATATCTCTCCTTATCTTCTATCTTTATCTTTCTATATATCTCTCTCTCATTCTATTTTTTATATTTATCTTCTCCATATCTCTCTATCCTCTCTCCTCTAAATCTCTCTATTTATCTCTCCCTATCCCTCCATATCTATTTTACTCTCTATCTCTTTGCCTGTTAGTAATGTAACTTGATTATCTTTCTAATTCAAAGTTTTTTTTATTTTAGCTATATTTGGATCTTAGTTCTTTATGGGGTGTGTGTGGGGGAATTTTCATTCCCACTTCTATCATAAGGGGAGACAAATAGAGATAGGAGAAAGGATAAGTAGAGAGAGAGGTAGGTGGAGAGAGATATGGATGGAGGGAGGGAGAGGGGAGATGGATATATATATATATATGTAGAGAGAGAGAGAGAGAGAAGGGGGGAGGGAGAGAGAGGGAGAGGGAGAGGGGAGAGTAAGATCTTTTAAAAACTAAAATATTCATTATAACTCCTAGAGATCCAAAATCATTCTCAGGCATCTTGAAAATATACACATGAAATACAACTTAAAGTAAAAGAAAATAAATGTCCATATATAATGACACTTAAATAATTAGATGTTTATTTCACGTATATAGTCTAAGGAAGAGGTAGAGTGTGAGCTAGAGAGATGAAAAGAGAAAGAGAGTTATTTTTGCTTTTTAGAAATATGAGGAAGTTATAGCATGCTCGTGTTATAGTAATGCAAGCACACTATAATATGCTTGCATTTTTTTTTTTTGGGTATTTCCATAACCCAAGCCTAGTTGTGATTCCTATCATGCAAAATCTATTCTAACAAGGATAATAATAATGAATCTATTTATTTGAACTACCTTATAATTTGTATCAATGCAATATATGAAATAAAATAACTCATTATGTCAATTTATATAACACAATGTATCATTCCAAGTCATTACACTAAGTACTCCAAGACTATAATTTAAAAGTACAACTCTTCTAGCTCAAATGTGAGATGTCACTAAGAAAATTCCTCCAAGTATAACAAATAAGATTAATGAGTAAATGGTGGGTGGTAGGGTGGGCATCCCTCCAGGCTGGCGGAGGGATTGTGGCAATCAATGCCATAGTGGAAGGGTTGAGGGTGTTAGGTGGTTTAAGTTAGATTTTCTTCATGGTAAGTGATGGTACTGGGTGGTCTTGTTGCAGTTGTATAGGGGCTAGTTGGAGGTAGCTTTGGCACCCATACTAATGTTTAGAGCTGAGTACATATATCACCTGAGGGATTTACTCCCCATGACAATAAAATTTAGCATGTTTGGAGGTGTACCATTTGTTTTGGGTGTCGACATGGAGTTAATATTTATTGATGGTTCGTATCAAGGCTTGTTCAAAGTTTTTCTTTTCTTTTCTGGTTGCGGGTGGTGGCTATTAGCTTCCTTTCATCTAGGTGCGGGTAGTGTAGGGGCGATGATGGTGAAGTGTTCAAAATTCATAATTGAAGTCTTGGTGGATGGCTTGGCGAGTTTTGGGGTAGATACTTTGATTTATTTGCAATCGAAGGCATGGTAGACTTTCTTCAGGGAGATAACAGATCAAAGGCTGAAGCACATACTACTTAACAGTGATCCCTTGATCATCGTGGCTGTCAACATGATTTTGGGCTCCATTCATTTGGAAAATAAGGAGTATGGGAGGGATAATTTGCACGTTTCTTCGTGTTTTTTGGCTTCCCTCTTGGATAACCAAGTTTCCAAGGCAGAGGAAAAGGTACTGTTAGTAAAGTTGCTTAGGAAATATTTGGAGGAGGGGGTTGATGAGGTTCTTAGAGCAGTGATTGAAGGTAAGGGTTTCCCAAGGCCCTACAATTTGGAGTTGCTTTGGTTCCCAAACGAGACTGTGAAGATATATCCTTGTCTCCTAGATTTGCGTGGTTCAACCCTCATGTGCCATCAGATGATAGTGGCGGTGGTCATGGAGTATCTGAAGAATTTTTTTGGGTTGATGGCAGTTGGTGGTGTTGAATGGGAAAAGGATTTTGAGGCCTTTGAAAAGGCCAATGGTTTTCTATAAATCTGGCTTCAGTTTGGGGTTTTAATACTGGTCAATGTGGGGTTAGTTTATAGTCTTTGATGTAGCATGGGTGGTGCTATGTTCACATAGTCTCCATTAAAAGGCCAATTTTTCTTTACTTTGTCCATGGCTAGTTGTAGCTATGGGATTGGATGGGTTGGGAGTTTTTCTATAATTTGGTCTTTCGTGGATGTATTTTGTTGGCTTGGTGGTTCTCGGGCTATATTTTGGAGGTTGAAATATAAAATCCTTGCATAGAAAATGTTTGTTGTTTTTGTTAATATTAATATTAATATACTCATCTTGCGTATCAAAAGAAAAATTAATGAGTAAATGACCATTTATCACTATAGTCCTCTCACATTACCTTGCAACATTATTAACAACCCACATGGTTCCAATAACCTACACCTACGAGATATCTATAAAATTAGATACACCATTAGTATCTCCATCAAACTAAAATAATAATGATAATTCCAAGCAATTTATAGGACATGGCGTATTCCTCGAGGGCTCATCCAAGATGGTCTTTCCTATGTAAAAAAACCAAATTCTTTGTGTTTTCCTAAGATCACTTTCATGTCACAAAAAAAGCCTAAAAAACACTCAATACTAACATATAAGAATAAGGGTCCAATCCCATATTTTCATCATAAATTCACTTTATCAATTTTTAATCTATTGACATGTACTAAAATAGGGAAGTGTTAAAACAATCACAAATTTCATGTCCCTTGACCAAATTAAAAATAATATTATCTTTTAGAAAGATGAAGGATCCAACAACAAAACCCAAAAAGTGTTTGGCAAGGTTCTTAAACAGACATGTGTAGTTTTTTCCACAACTCACTTCACTAGTTTCTCTTAGATCAATAGTTTTCAAAAAGACAGTCTACACACTAAATCTATAAATACCTTAGATAAGAAAATAATTAGTAGTTAGACTACCTAAAGGAGTTATTTCAACATAATTAGTCATTCAAAATCTCTAGTTGTTCATTGATTTTTCAAAAGACTATAACTTAGTAGTAAGAAACCTAAGATATGTTAAGTATAAATAAATAGTATATGAACATCTCTAATGCAAGATAATTATGATCATACACAAAATATTATCCTTCACCCCTATAAACCTGAGAATTAGTTATAGCTTTAGAAAACTAGACTAAATATGGTCAAATCATATGTTATTATAAATTTAAGTGAAATATAGCATCAAAGATTAAGTAGATGTAGATCAATGATTATATTTTCAATACAATATTTACCAACTTGGGATCCAATATTATCTTAAAGCATTTAAAAAATTGATATGCTTAGGTAGTCTACACAATAGAGTATCCTTCACCCCATTCAAAGATTAAGCATAAATAAATAGTATATGAACATATATGATATAAGAGAATAATAATCATATACGATAGAGTATGCTTCACCCCTATAAAGCTAGACTTAGTTCCAAATTTATAAAATTAGAATAAATATGGTTAGATCACATGTTAATTTGAATTTTATTGTAATAGAACATCAAATATTAAGTAGATGGAGATCAAAATTATCTTTTCAATCCAATATCTACCAACCCAGGCTTCAATATGATCCTAAAGCATTCACATAACTGATATACTAAGGTAGTCTACAAAAAAACATGAATTAGATAAAAAGGAATCAAGTTATCATGTTTTTCTATTATAGGTATGATGTACACGACCTCTAATATTCAGGCTTGTATTTCACTGGTTATAACAATAAACTTGATCATTGATAACTTGTTTTCCAATTCACTTAATGAGGGTTAAATTAACATAGCCCACATTCTTAATACAATTGTACAACTCCATCTATGCTCAATCAATTGATGTAGACAATTCATACATACAACTTAACAAACCAACAAATCCCTTATTAAACAATTCATTGTCCTAAAGGCACTTCATTTAATTTATCAACCAAAGAATCACAATCTTCAGATAATGTTGCCATTGTATGTGTAGTTGAGAATCCTAAATCATACTAATCAATTGTGTATAGAAGAGTAACAAAATCAATTATAATTGAAATCAATTTAACTAAAATAATTCTATTTGGAAATAGATTCAAATGAGTAAAAATGGTCATCGATAATTATAATAACTATTAGAGGTAACTACTTGCGAAGACAATAACATAATGACTCAACTGTATTGCAACTTACTGCAATAACAATTAATCACTATTCAATAATTAAATTTAACTATAAACCAAGAAATAAAAATTAGCAATTTATTCTACTGTAATCAATAATATAAACTATGAGGAGTATTATAGTACCTCAAGTGGCCCTTGCTTGAGTTACTGCAATCCCATAATATCTTTCTTCAAATATTAAACTCAGTGATCCATATAAAAGATTGTATCTATCTCTATTGCAAATTGAATAAACAAATTGAGAATAGAGTATTGAATTGAAAGGAAGAATACTTATATTCAATCTACCTTACACAAAGTATCTAGCTAGCTACTCAACCTCTCACAAGAATACACATGTATACAAGATCTTTGAGAGTTCAATTTTCTTAGATTGAAAAAATTGTAAGCAATTATCAACTCTCCTAAAAACATAAGAAGAGGACTAGGTATTGTTGTAACTAGTAGTGAAAAGATAGTGGATATAAGAGTATTAGAATCATATCATAAGTCTACATCTTTAAAGAATATGGTTATAATTGAAGATGTGCCTAATAAGGAAAAACTTATTACAAGCCATAACCATTGTTATTACAAGTATATTATTTATTCTGTAACCTAATAATAGCATAAATTAAAAAGATAGAGTGATCATAAATAAATCATATTCACAATCTCCAACCATTACTTCCATCAGCTGTGAAAATTTTCATGTGTTGTAGGAAATCACCCTCTTTGGCCAAGGTAGACATGCATCCTTTTGTTGCAGGTTGATAGTCCCTTTGTTGTAGGTTGAAAAATCCTTCATTGTAGGGGTTAGTTTATTTCAAAGGCATATTTTCATCATTAATAACCATAATCATAATAAAATTCTAATAAATTCCCTAGACATTCATAGATTCACACAATCATTTATCAATAAAATATATCATCCTTGATGCTTTAAATACTTATAATAAGTGGAAAGGTCTAGGTAATATCTTTGAAACTATCATTAATATTATGAAAATTATGAAACTCAAACAAGGAATGAAGAGAACACAATCCACTGAGAGTGGGGGGGGTGAATCAGTAGATCAAATCTATTTAAGATTCTTAACTTCAACAAAAATATTAGATCATGTAACTTGAATCTTCACTACTACTAGAACCAAGAAATGAGCACACATTCACACAATTGAATGCCAGGTATACATGGAAACCTAAGATGGGAAAAACCACAGTGAGAATAGCTGCTTGGATCTACTGTCCAAATCCAACCTCACAAAGAAGGAATATAACAAGTGAATTTTACAATATGAAGTAGGCACCAACCTACTAGAGACACCAATCTCCAATCATGTCTGTAGGCACCAACTTACTAGAGACACCGATCCATAATACATAGATCAATACACCAAGTAGAACACCAATAGTACCGAATTACATAGATAAAGCTTATGGACCTTCAATTGGAGCCTAATACATCTCATACACTTCTAAACTAGCTACAAACACTCTTCCACACTCCTTATGTTCTCCTGATAATGACACACACTTTGAGATGTAACTCACATTGAATAACACCATCTTGCACAAGATAGTCTCCTTGTATATTCACTCACAATATTCTCTTCAAATTATACTACACATTGTGCATCTATGCAATTGAGGAATATATACATGACATTGCATTAACACTCTTCCATGTCAGCCAGGGGTCTACAAATGACCAAGATGACATAAGGTGGACCTAAATTCAAATTACATGAAACGTGTAATAGGTTGGTCCTAAATAAAATTTGTTACTACGAAAGGAACATGATATTGTGTACTACCACAAGAACTTTAACCAGGTCCTATCATGACACCAAATGCTAGCTTTGAATTCCACATGCTACTAGTCGTTACCACATAGGTCTCGAACACCAACTAGTTGACAGACAAGCACATAGAAGCTTTTGTCACATCAATATTTTTGCATGTTGAACATATCCTTCAAAAACTCATGAACCTAATGGAACATGTGTAGAAATACTCTCCCCTCAAAGTGCAAAGCCAAACTCACCCTCTTAAATAAATTTTGATCATAATTGTATTACTAGAGAAATCTCTCTACCCTGAGAAAATGAACTAAGGCATTCCGATGTAGCCTTCCAAATTACTTCTATCATAGTGAATAGATGAATGCATGATATTGCAAGTGTACATGTAACTCCTGATATACAACATACTTATTAAACATAGACTCTCCAATATATATAGGAGCATATATTTCTTGAACTCAAAATGATATGACAATATAATTACCAACACAAAAAAGTATGATAGTACAACTCTTGAAATGATAATGCCACCTCTAATCATATATTATTTGACATCAATGACAACCTTTGTTCAACAAGGAAAATAGGACAATTCCAAGACTCATCATTCCCATCAACATAGATTTTTTCTTATCCTCAAGCAGTTCAAGGCCTCTAATTATACTATAATGTATATTTTCTTTGTAGTCCATAGTATCAATGACTCCTTCCTCCTTCATGAGGTATAACCCTTTCTATGAAAATATTCTTTCCCATTCGGCTTGCTCTATTGGCCATTTTTCTTCCCTCTATCCTGCCTAATGCATAATTGGGTACATGAGAAGGGGAGGATGAAATTTCAAAGGGAACCAAGTGATATAGTTTTGTGTGGAAGCTTTGATGTACTTATGTGCCCTTATGATTGTTTCCAAGTAGTTAAAGACATAATGGGGCTCTTTCTTTTTCAATTCATGTGTCAGTTCATTCCATCTATCCTAAGAGAACTTGAGTGACTCTATTCTCGGTCCAATTGCTAGCTCTTGAAATCTCTTATAATATTTTCTTTGCACTCTAAGATTTTATTTTCCATTTGGATTTATCCACTAGGTCAATCCATTCCTCAACTACCTCATCAGGACCTTCTACTTCTGCTCTAATTTGTATGGGAAATGACTTATCCCTCTCATGATAATGTTGTCATAGACAACTTATTTGATGTTCATTTATAATGAATGAGGCTAGAGCTTTTATCTAAATATCTCCCACAAAATTAGTGGGTTCTAGGTAGTATCATATAAAATGGCCAAATTATGCAAATAAAATCACATAGTTAATCCTGCATGTTTGGTGGGCCCTATTGAGGAGATTGTAAGAATAATTTTGGTGATGATAATGAAATTAGAAGATCACTAATTAATTGCTTGAATTGGAAATAGAAAAAATCTTGCAGAAATAGGGTATAGACCATAGAAAGTGGTCTGTATTTTATGAGCTAAATGGTTTTATTAGCCAATTTTTACCATTAATCTTTTAATTTCTACGTTATTCTTTTCAATATCTAATATGTGTCACTATCAATTTTGATATTTCCTTATTTCATTCTCTTTGTGATTGAGAAATATCCTCCATTTGTCCCACAATTTTATCCCAAAGGTAACCAAAATAGGGGTTCTTGATGTTGTTGGGACATCATTCTTCTCATCAAGTTTTAGAGTTTTCTTATTTATTTTTATTATGGTGAATTGGGATAACTTATCCAAACTTGCTCCTTGTTGTTGATAAAAATGCAACTAATTTTCCAATTCTTTTAACCTTATAATTATCAAATCCAATCTCTTTTTATTGGTAAACCTTTATCTATTCTTTTAGTTCCTTAATTTTCTATAGAGATGCATGCAACTCATTAACTTCATATCTACCTATCAAAATTAATTCCTTCTCATCCTCCAAAAATAATGCTTCATCAATCTCAATTTGGGAAGCAAATTCCTCTTGGGTTGTTGGACTATTAGGAGGTTTGGGTTTCTTCTTTGTTATAAATAAATCTTCACATTCAAAATTTGAATTGGTGCTTAGATACATAAATTATAGGCTTCTAGATTATTCTTGATCATCAAGTAATTTTTCTTTGTTGATTCCATTTCATACTTTATCATCACAATCTTTTCTTGTTCAAAATGGGCCTTCCCTAATCTAATGCCCTTTTCCTTAAGGCAGTGTGACCACCTTTTAGGATGTACAATCCTTTTTTGCTTCTTTTTAGATGTAGAAGAGGAAGGTGTACTTTTTCTTTTATGTTTCTTAGGAATATAAGGATTTTCCTATGGCAATAGGGGTTTCTGACTTTATAGGTGTTGTGAGTTGTGTCCTAGAAGTTGCAGGTTGGGTTTCTTGTATCTCTAGCTCTGGTTACATATTATTGTTGTGGGTAGGTGATGCAACTGATGGGAAAGAGGGTATATGTTCCTCTTCACTTTTTGTAGATGTCTCATTCATCTTTTGAGCCCCATTTTCTTCATATAAACCTAGCCTTAGAGTTATGTTGTTTATGTTATTGTATGCTAGAAATTTTTCCCAAGAAATATCAGGGAATTGGATTCTAAGGCTTCTCTTTATCAATAAAGTGAACAAACAATAATGAGACAAGGAAGATTGGTTTCTCTTTATTTTGTACTTGGAAAACATCCATTTCAACAAGTTTACAATAAATTTGGGATATTCACTAGCCTATAATGGTGAAGGTGACTTAATAGTTTAAAATGTAATGTGTACAAGAGAGATTGTCTACCATCATAGGTCAAATATTTACTTATGTATACATCAAAATGGATGCCCATAACTAGGGTAGGGAAATTCGTTTAGTACCTTGAGAAAAAAGAGTCTAATTCCTCTTCTGCCCATATGCATTTATTATGGGTTGTAATTGCATTTTATTATACTATAAACTATTCTCCAATTGTGGGAAATTCAGAGACCTCTACAAACATTGCCCCTAAGGCATCCACTCTTAAAAATCTTACTATAGCTTCATCATTTTGCAATGTGCTATAATTTTTTTGTGTCATTACCTCATTGAATTATGTAAGATGAAGGAAATAATCCATGTTGAAAAGTTGTTGAGATGATTTGGCATTGTTGTGATTGATGTCAAAACTTGGGATCTGGAAGGTTATGCTCTGGATGATATATAGAAATGATCTATCCTATCATGTGCTTTGTTGTTGAGTAGTATGGATATTATTCTTGTTCCGTATATGGAAGTACTTCTTTTTGGGACATCCGTGGAAGATAGTTAATGCAAAATAATGAAGACTAATCTTTTGATGTTGGCTATTGTGCTCAAATCTTATTTCGGGTGTCCTTACTATCCATACATTCATGTAGCATGCTACAAGTTTTGGTATGTCTAACTGCATTTCTCCAATTGATACTGAAATTGATGAAAATCAAGTTTTGGTCTTGGTTGTGGCATTCCCATCGGCTCTAGAATATATTTCATGCAATTAAGAGTTTTATATCTTATGTATGACCTATTTATGGGTCCCTTGGTAATGTGGTAAGGAGATCTTTATGTGTGACCTATTATTTGGGTTTGGTGCTAGTGTGCCAAGCCTTATTGAATATTTCAAGGTTGTTCTTCAAGCTGACATGTTTTGCTAGGCTGACTTACTTTGTTCTACGGGTACATATGTATATATAGAACATATCTTTGATTTGAGATAAGTAGTGTGGTGTGTGTGAAAAAGGATGTAAAGGATTATGCGATAAGAAATGGAGAAGGAAGAAGGAAAGTGTCAAAAAGAAGTAATCAGTAGTGTAGAGGTTGTGCAAGGAAAGTGGGCAGAAGATTCTTGACCGAATTTTCTGTAGACAAATATTGTGCTTTAAACCGAAACTAACTTCATGCATATATAGATGCAACTTCATTGGTTTATTTTTTTCAGTGAGACTATTTTTTTTGTATTAATTGGGCAGTGAGCCCACCGATAATGAGCCTTACCTGCAGTGAACATTTTTGGTAGTGTGCTTTTGTAAAAATCACCTTAACTGGTGTCACCTTAATTAGTGCTTTATAATTGAGAATTAGCATTCTTCCTAGTTTTTCCCATATTGGGTTTCCATGTAAATTCTGGTGTTCATCATGCATGGTGTTGTTATGTGCTTTCATGTTCATATCTACTTGATTATTATCTGATTGATTTAACCTTGCTCCAGATTAATTAAAGTCAAGAAATTTTTTTTATGATAACTAATTCACCCCCCTCTTAGTTATCGGGACTGTTCAACAATTGGTATCAAAGCCTGGTCCCTTGCAGATAGAGCTTAACTGCTTGAGGGAGATCTTGGTAGTTTGAATAGATGACAGGAGATTATTACTTTGATGAAGAACTGAAGACAATATTAGATGACATGGAAAGCATGAAATCTAAAAATGAAGAATTGAAAGAAAACATCAGGGAGGCAAATGATTGTATCTTAAAGTTAAGGGAGAAAATCCAAAAATTCTAAGCAAGACACAAAGAGGTCTATGAGGAATTTAAGGAGCCAAAGGAAATTTTTGTGAATCTAAAGCTATAGTTGGATGAATGTAAGAAGACTAAAGAAACTCTCAAAGATACCATCAAACATAAATTAGAAGAAAATGAGGAGTTGTATCAAGAGTTAAGAAAGCTGAAATTAGAAGCAAGAGTATGTGAAAGTAACATAATTCTGTATGAAATCTTGTCCCTACAAAAATGTCACAAGGATAAGGGAGGACTTGGATTCTCTGGTGAAAGCTCAAATCAGAACACTAAGGGTAAAGACAAAGTAGTTGAAGCTGAAGCCATATATGTTGTAACAAGCAAGGTTTGGAACTCTAGAACACCTACAAAAAGACCTCTAGTTAGGTAACCAAATGCTCAAAGGTACTTATTGTTTAATGGCTATTATTTTCTATGCAAAAATTTTGGACATAAGGATGCAAAGTGTAGAAGCAAGAAGGAACCAAGTACTCAATGCTTTAACTATTACAAGTTTGGTCATAAAGCAAGTCATTACAAAAGTAAATTATCTAATCCAGCTAGAAGGAATGGAATGACTAATCTCTTTCATGGTAATTTCCATTTATGTTATGGTTATGGTCACAAAGCTAATTAGTACAAATATAGGGTTCACTTAGTTAAGTTAGGACAAAGATGTTACAAGTGCAGTCAACCTGGACATTATGCTAACTCATGCAGATATGTTGCTCTAGAAAAGCTTGAAAACAAAATGAAGATTGTAGAATCAGATGAATCTAAGAAGAAGGTGACCATGTTTTGGAAGAAAAAGGAAAAAAGTGTGGGGAGCTCTTTTGTGGTACCGGATCTCGGTACAAGCTCTTCCAGAATTTGAGCCAACTTGCCTTGGTGAAAGGGGAGTTTTGCAATGCATATCCTAACAGTTCCCCCTCTCTGAAGTAATATTGATGTGTTTTCAACATGATTGAGTTTGATCTAGTTGATGATGTATGATAAAGCTTAATTTGACTGATTGAAAAGAGAAGTACAATTGATGGCATCATCAATGTATTTTTTTGGTGACAAAATCATCATGAGCAATTAAGGATAAAAGGTGGAGTTTCAAATCATTTCTCACAGTTTGAAAAGAAGGAAAAGAAATTTCACTGAGTGATAAAAGGATTGAAGAAGCTAAGCGCAACGATGGAATCTATGTTGGTTGACAATGAATCAGTGGCGGTATTCTGTTGAGACTAAAGGGAGTAGAGTTGGATGAATTTGATCATCGAAAGATGAAGAAAATGGAACTAGGGTTGAAGACTGATGAATTGTAGAATATAAATGCCCTGGGTATGGATTTATGGGGAGAATTCCCCTAGATTGGTGACAGAGTCTATCTTGTTCATGTTGAGTCAATCAAGGATGAAAAAATCATTTTAGAAAAACCCTATTTGATCACTAAGGAATCCATTGAAGCTATTATTGGATTGTGTAGTGTTGGTGACCTCCCTGGGAAGAAGACAGTAAAATATAGAGAAGTGGAGGAACTTACTAATATCGATAAAGAACCCCAAGCTCTATTGATAAATACCATTATTGATCCTACAGTAAGGTATGTTGCTTATGGTATCACTTACAAAATCTATTTATGAAATCGTGAAGGTTCTACATCGACTATTGTTGTGTATCTTGCACATGAGATGGTGAAGGAAAATAAATAGTTTGAATTGTGTAGTCTAATAATGGAAAACCTA
This sequence comes from Sequoia sempervirens, assembly GCA_007258455.2. Taxonomy (NCBI): domain Eukaryota; kingdom Viridiplantae; phylum Streptophyta; class Pinopsida; order Cupressales; family Cupressaceae; genus Sequoia; species Sequoia sempervirens. Next base: position 139,415 of record VDFB02110910.1, read on the forward strand.
ATTGAGAATGTTAGAATGTCTTTGGTTGAGATTTATCCCTTCTGATTTGGGTTTCTTTTCATGTGTTTGGTATTCTACTTTCTGAATTTGTTATCGTCAAAAGAGAATATCAAGTGGAAGTCTAACATCCCTATTAGAAAGCAAGTTTACAGATATTTGGAATGTATGGAAGATAAAGCAAATGCATGCAAAGTTTATTTCTCATCCCTGTAGATGGATCTGTGCACTGGTATGTTAGTGTCTAGTGCTACACCTATTAGTCAATATGAGGAGGGTTCCTCCTTTGATAAGGAGTTAGAGGTTGTCATTGGTGGTTCCCCTCTAGAACCTAAAAGGAGGAAAATTAACACAAAGGATGTCATCACTATCTCATAAGAGAAGGAGAAGGAAGAAGAGTCTCTGCTTGGATTTGAATATTTCAATCTAGATGAAGTTCATTCAATGTTGGATGAGGGTGATATGAAAAATATTGGTAAAATGTGGTATGTGTACTCTTCGAACAATAGGCCTAGAAGTGAAGATGCTTTTGTTGGTTATCTGCTCAAAAAGGGTATTATTGTTTATGTTGTTTTTGACTCTCTACTGGATGATCTGGTAGAAGTTGTTGAAGAAAGGTTGTTGCAGGAAGGATCTAAAGGACATAAGATCCAAGATATGATTGAGATAAGGTGTATCAAAACCAAATAAAAGTTATCCAAACACATTGGTGAGACAAGAGAAAGCATTAAGGAGATTTCTGACATCTACAGGTACTGTCTCTGGTGGAATGCTACTGTTGAAAATTTTAGAAGTAGAATTGAAGCTATTGAATTTGAATTGAATGATATTAGAAAGTGTTTTGACTTCTTCAAAGACAAAGATGGAAAACAAAGAATAAGATTTGGTGAGTTGCAAGTTGAGTTATTGTCTACTTAGAGACAAAGGGAAGATTTGGTTAAAAAAATTTGGTTGGATCATCTCTCTGGGAAACTTTCTGATGCAAAGGATTGTGAATGATAGTGCTGCCTCCAAACTGGTCATCTTCATTTATGTTGTTGACTCTACTGGATAATATATGTGCCGAAATGGTTTCTGCAGTGCAAGCTTGGAAGAGGATTCTTCCAACTATGAGAGAAAGGTACAAGAAAATATTTTGTGTAAAAAGTGTTATTTTTACTTGATCTCTTGAATGTTCTTATTTGGACCTTTTCCTTTGATGGAAAAAAGGGGGAGAAAAATGAGAGAAAACAAAAACAAAAAGATGAATTGATTTTCTTGAATAAGGGGGAGCGCTTGGAGTTTTGGAGTTTTGTGTTTTTGAGTTTTTGCTATTTTGCCATCAATGCCACATGGGGAGATTGTTGAGAAGTTGTTGAGATGATTTGGCATTTTTTTCATTGATGTCAAAACTCGAGATCTGAAAGGTTGTGCTCCGGATAATATACACAAATTATCTATCCTATTGTGTGCTTTGATGTTGAGTAGTATGGATATTATTCTTGTTCGAGATATGGAAATACTTCTTTTTGGGACATTCATGGAAGACAATTAATGCAAAATAATGAAGACTAATATTTTAATGTTGGATACTATACTCAAATCTTATTCCAAGTATCATTGCTATCTAGAAATTCATGTAACACATTACAAGTTTGGTATGTCTAACTGCATTTCTCTAGTTGATACTGAAATGAATGAAAATCAAGATTTGGTCTTGGTTGTGGCATTCCCATTGGCTTAGGAATATATTTCATGTAATTCAAAGTTTGATATCTTATGTATGACCTATTTATGGGTCCCTTGGTAATGTGGTAAGGATATCTTTATGTGCGACCTATTCTTTGGGTCCAGTGCTAGTGTGCCAAGCCTTATTGAATATTTCAAGGTTGTTCTTCAAGCCGACATGTTTTGCTAGGTCGACTTACTTTGTTCTATGGGTACATATGTATATATAGAACATCTCTTTGGTTTGAGATAAGTAGTGTGGTGTGTGAAAACAAGGATGCAAAGGATTATGTGATGAGAAATAAAGAAGGAAGCATAAGGAAAGTGTCAGGAAGAAGTAATCAGTAGTGTATAGGTTGTGCAAGGAAAGTGGGTAGAAGATTCTTGACCGGATCTGCTATAGACAAATATTATGCTCTAAATCAGAACTAACTTCATGCATATATAGATGTAGCTTCATTAGTTCATTTTTGTTAGTGAGAATATTTTTTTTTTGTATTAATTGGGCAGTGAGCCCACCGGCAATGAGCCTTACCTACAGTGAGCCTTTGCAAAAATCACCTTAACTGGTGTCACCTTAACCGGTGCTTTATAATTGAGAATTAGCATTCTCTATAGTTTTTCCCATCTTGGGTTTCCATGTAAATTTGGTGTTCATCGTGCATGGTGTTGTTATGTGCTTTCATGTTCATATTTGCTTGATTATTATCTGATTGATTTAAGCTTTCTCTAGAATAATTAAGTCAAGACAATTGTTTTATGATAACTGATTCACCCCCCCATCTTAGTTATCTTGACTGTTCAACAATTGGTATCAGAGCCTGGTCCCTTATTGATAGAGCTTAACCACTTGAGGGAGATCTTGGTAGTTTGAACAGATGGCAAGAGATTATTACTTTGATGAAGAACTGAAGAAAATGTTAGATGACATGGAAAGCACAAAATCTAAAAATGAAGAATTGAAAGAAAACATCTGGGAGGAAAATGCTTGTCTCTTAAAGCTAAGGGAGAAAATCCAAAAATTCAAAGCAATACATAGAGAGGTATGCGAGGAATTTAAGGAGTCAAAGGAAAGTTTTGTGAATCTAAAGATACAGTTGGATGAATGCAAGAAAACTAAAGAAAATATCAAAGATACCATCAAACAAAAACTAGAAGAAAATGAGAAGTTAGATCAAGAGTTAAGAAAGCTGAAATTAGAAGCAAGAGTATGTGAAAGTAGCATAATTCTGGATCAACTCTTGTCCCTACAGATATTCTAGTGTTCATTGTGCATGGTGTTGTTATGTGCTTTCATGTTCATATTTGCTTGATTATTATCTGATTGATTTAAGCTTGCTCCGAATTAATTAAATTCAAGAAAATTGTTTTATAATAACTGATTCACCCCCCTCTTAGTTATTCAGATTGCTCAACAATCCAACCATCCATCTTGTTGAAAAATAGGCAAACAAATTTGGTCTTCTAATAGTAAATTATGGACTGATGGTTCCCTTCTGATATGTCTTCTCCCATTCTAAAGTTTTGCAAACTTCATTAGAAAAAAATTGCTTCAATTTTTTTATTATTTATATCTTAATTCCCACTTCTTTAAATGTTATAATCTCTATGTTTGTGACTTTAAGTTGGTATGAGAAACTTGAAAATCAAACCGGTCCCCCCCAACTTAAAGTGGCAATTTATCCTGAAATGGTAGAGTATGGGAAGTACAAAGGAGATATATTTTAAAGCATTGAAAATATAGATATAATATAAAATAAATATTACATAAATGTGAATTTTAGAGAAAATTAATAAAGTTGATTGTAATCATTGTTTATAATGCGAAAAATACATAGAATGGTTGGGTGTTGAGAAAATGTGTATCAACCTTGCATCCCCCCCATGAGGGGTCCAGGGAGATCATCCACTCGACTGAGGTCTAGGGGCAACACGCCCTGGTGGGGGCTCGGGAACAACGCCCTCAAAAGGAAAATTTTATTTATATTTTATTATTGTAAATATGGATCGTTCATCATTAAGTCTCATATCCAACATACGATATTTTATTAGTTTGAATTTATCTAGAAGGAAACCCTATTTTGTATTATGGCTATGTATTGCAATGTATTTTGAGAGTTTGATATTGACCGTGTTGTCTCTGGATCTCTAAGTGGTGATAATCCTATGAGAATTTTTCTCTACAAGTATATTGTAATCTTTGTGATTGCTAAATAATATATTGGGTGACTTTTGGAGTGTGGGGTTTTTCTTTTGAAAGGGTTTTCCCCACATAAATCATTGTATGGTTTCCGTTGTGGGTTGTTGGGATTTTTAAACTAATCCATATTTGAGTGGGAGCTTGTGCAGAAGACACTTTGTGATCTTGTTATAGGAATTTTCAGATGGAAAGTTCATCGCGGAGAATAGAGGTGGAGAATTTTTTTGGAAATAATTTTGAGATGTGGAAGCTAAAGATGGAAGATTTGTTGATAGATCGAGATCTATGGGATGTTATTGATGAGTGTTTCAAGGCTTGCATATCCCACTCAAGCTACTCAATATGATGTTATGGACCGTAAATCCAAGGGTCTAATCAGATTGTGCTTGGAAAACTCTATTTTAATTAATGTCCATGAAGAGACCTCTACACAAAAACTATGGAAGAAGCTTGGTGAGATGTATCAAGCCAAATCTTTAGTGAACAAGATTTTATTGAGGAAGAAATTGTATTCCTTGAGAATGGAAGAGGGTGGAAAAAATATAGAATACTAGGAAGCATTCAATATGTTGGTGGATTAGTTAGTGTCAAAAGGGATGAGGAAGATAAATTTCAAATCTTGCTTTGTTCTTTTCTTGATTCTTGGGATTCTCTTGTTATGGCTATTGGGAGTAATTTTGTTATATTGAAGATTGAAGATGTGGTGGGTTATTTGCTTTCTAAAGAGATGAGGAGGAAGGTATCCATTAGTGCCAAGGAGGCCATGAATGTTCACATAAGACCTAAGGAAAAAGGCAAGAAGAATGAGAAGCATGAAAAATCAAAGTCCAAGGGGAGATCTAAGTCTCCTAGAAAGTCCAAAGTTATTTATTGAAACTATGGTAAGCCTAGACATGTTCGTAAGGAAAGAAAAGAAGAAAAGAAGAAGAAAAATAAGAAATTTGATTTTGATTTTGATTCTAAGGAGGAAGATGATGATGCATTCATTGCAACTTTGGCAACTCGTACAGGTAATGATGTATGGTTAATTGACTAAGGTGCATTTTTTCATATGACCTTTTATAGAGTTTGGTTTTGTGAATATGAATAATTTGATGGAGGTAAGGTGTACTTGGGTGATAATTCTCATTTAGATATTTTTGGCCATGGTAAAGTTAAAATTAGGTTTCCTAATGATAGAATAAGAAGGATTAATGGTGTGTTGCATATCCCTAGTTTAGCATGAAATTTGTTATCTGTGAGAAAACTAATAGATGTAGGTGTGCAGGTAGTATTTTATGATGTAGGATACAAGATGGTCAGAGGTGCTATGGTGATTGCTAGAGGTGTCAGATATGGCACATTATATAAGCTTGATGCATGCACTAATGAGTGCAATAGTACTTCTGTGAAAATCAATTTTGTGGAAGAAGTGAGGGTTTCACCTTTAGCAGATGGTCATGGATTTTGGGTACCCAAGAGTGCTCTTTCTTCTAAATCAAAGTTACTTACATAGAGAAAACTATGTTATGGCACCAAAGACTTGGACACATTGGAGAAAAGGGTCTAAGGCCTTGAAAAATAAAAACCTCGTTGAATGTTTTTCTGATTGTAATCTTGAATCTAATTTCTATGAGCATTGCATTTATGGAAAATAAAACCATAGTTATTTTTACTCGAGTTCTCATAAATCTTGTGGTGTATTGGATCTTATTCATTTTGATGTGTTTGGTCTTGTAGAAGTTCCTTCAATTAGTAAATCCACATATTATGTTTCATTTATTGATGATTACAGTAGAAGAACATGGGTATACTTTTTAAAGAGTAAATATAAAGTTTTCAGTTGATTTAAAGAATTTAAAGCAATGGTCGAGTTGTAGATTGAAAAGAAAATCAATGTTTGGGGATTGATAATGGTGGTGAATTTTTCTCTAATTATTTTGATAGATTCTATAAAGATTGTGGTATTCATAGACAAAAGACAACTCCATATTGTTCACAACATAATGGATTTGTAGAAAGAATGAATAGGACACTGATGGAGAGGGCTAGTAGTATGTTGAGTGGTGCTAGCCTAGAACAAAGGTTTTGGGTTGAAGCTGTTGGCACTACTTGTTACCTAATTAATAGGTCTCCTACATTAGCTCTTGTTGATAAGACACCTATAGAGGCATGGTCGGGCCACAAGCCTTCATTAAGACATCTTATATTTTTTGGTTGTGAGGAATATGCACATGTGCCAAAGGAGAAGCAATCAAAGTTGGAGAACAAGGTTGTGAAATGTATCTTCATTGGATACAATTATGGTGTGAAAGGATACAAGCTTTGGGATCCTATTGCACATAAGGTAATACATTGTAGAAGTGTTATTTTTAGAGAAACTAAGCCTTCTTTTGTTACATTGCAGCTAGAACTAATTAAATAGGAAGATATGACTCAATTTCCTTTTACACCTGAGAAAGTTGAATCAAGGCCCAATGATACACAAGAAGTTGAGGAGAGCTCATCTAGCTCTGAATCTACAGAAGAGGAGGAAGATCCTCCAAATCATCTTGTTCATAGGTCTACAAGGCACAAACAACCACCTTAAAGGTATTCACCTAATGTTTGGAGATGTATGAACCTAGATCAGTAGAAGAGGCATTAGGTATGAATGATGTGGAATCCTAGAAGATTACTATGGATGAAGAAATGACATCTTTGAAAAAAATGATACATGGGATCTTGTACCATTGCCTGAAGGACAAAAACCTATTGGTTGTAAATGGGTGTTCAAGAAAAAGATTGGTTCAGATGGAGGTATTGAAAAGTAGAAAGCAAGGTTGGTTGCAAAAGGTTACTTTCTAGTTGGGGGTGTTGATTATGGTGAGATATTTTCTCTTGTTGTAAAAATGACATCCATTAGATTTTTGCTTTCTATTGATGTTGCTTATTATTTAGAGGTTGAGAAAATTGATGTGAAAACTGCTTTCCTTTATGGTGACTTGGAGGAGGATATTCATATGACACAACTAGAGCACTATGTGGTGAAAGGTAAAAGTAAATTGGTTTGCAAATTGAAGAAATCTTTGTATGGTTTAAAATAGAGTCCTAAGATGTGGTACCAAAAATTTGATACATTTTGTGTTGATTTTGGGATTTGAGCGTTCTAAATCAGATCATTGTGTTTATTATAAAATTGATGGTGATCATTTCCTGTTTATTGCATTATATGTTAATGATATGTTATTTATTGGTAGAGGGAAAGGTATGATTTCAAAACTAAAATTTCAACTTGCTGCTAAATTTGAAATGAAATATCTTGGTGCAACTAAACACATTCTTGGGATGGAAATTAAAAGAGATAGAGTGAACAAAAAGCTATGGGTTGGCCAAACTAAGTATGTAAATTCAATTTTACAGAGGTTTGATATGCAGGATTGTAGACCATTGTGTGTTCCTATTTTAGTTGGAACAAATTTATCTATTTCAAATTTTCCAACATCTCCATCAAAGATGGAAGACATGAGCAGAGTACCTTACCAAAGTGTAGTTGGAAGTTTGATGTATGGTATGGTTTGTACTAGACCAGACATTTCCCAAGTAGTGGCAGTTCTTTCCAAATATATGTCTAAGATTTCCTGGTAGAGTTCATTGGGATGTAGTTAAAAGAGTCTTTAGATATTTGCACAATACTTCAAATTATTCCTTATGTTATCACAGTAATATGAATGGAGACAATATTTCTCTTGATATTCATGGTTATATGGATTCAGATTGGGTAGGCGATGTTGATAGAAAAAGATCCACCAGTGCTTATGTGTTCACTTTATTTGGTAGTGCAATTAGTTGGATGAGCAAGTGTCAGGTTGTGGTTGCTTTGTCCACTACTGAAGCAGAGTACATGGCATCTAATCATGCTTGCAAATAATCCATTTGGCTTAAGATACTGTGTTCAAATATTGGAATAAAACAAGGTGCAATGAAAATTTATTGCGACAGTTAGAGTGCGATATTTCTAGCCAAGAACTTGAAATTTCATGCCAAGACCAAGCACATTGATGTACAATATCATTTTGTTAGAGATATGGTTGAAGATGGCAAGGTGAAGCTGGTTAAGGAAGAGACTTTGATGAATGTTGTTGATTATTTAACTAAGCCCGTGAGCACAAAGAATTTCAAATGGTGTTCAAAGACTATGGGCCTTTCGGCCCATAGCAATTAAGAGATGATGATGACACCCTTACATTGTCCTTGCAAGGTGTTTGACAAGTGGGGGATTTGTTGAGAAAATGTGTCTCAACCTTGCAATTACGCAAGGTATTGTTCAACCAAAAATGATGGGGGGATCGTTTGGGAGGATCATCCCCTCAGCTGGGGTCTAGGGGTAGCGCACCTTGGTGGGGGCTTGGGGGTAGCACCCCCAAAAGGAAAATTTTATTTATATTTTATTATTGTAAATTTGGACTGTTCATCATTATGTCTCATATCCGATGGCCGATATTTTATTACTTTGACTTTCACTAGAAGGAAACCCTATTTTATGAGAGCAGTGTATTACTGTTGTGTATTGCAATGTATTATGAGAGTTTGATATTTGTTGTGTTGTCTCTGGATCTCTGAGTGGTGATACTCCTGTAAGAAGTTTGCTCTTCAAGTATATTGTAATATTTGTGATTGTTGAATAATATATTGGGAGGCTTTTGGAGTGTGGGGTTTTTCTCCCAAAAGGGTTTTCCCCACATAAATCATTGTGTTGTGGTATGCACGATAAATTTGCGTTTATTTTTGTTTAAGTTTCTATAATAGTTAAAGATTTGTAAAAGTTTGCATTATTCTCCTCTCAAGGTTAGTGTAGGAAGTTGTTCTGCTACCTTAGCTTCCTTAGATTGTGATGATGGGAAAGATGGTACATGTGATGTGATTTGAATATTCCCAAGTAGCAACTTTTTTGAGAGTTGTAATGATGGAAGTAGATAGAGGTACTACAAGAAACTTGTCATATAGAGAAACTATCAGAATTATGGCACATGTCTAGAAAAGGCTAGATATGGAAGAAGAAAGTTGTGGCATGTATGGAATTGATTTGTAATGATGTGATGTGATGTATGTAAGTGGTATTAAATAAAGGTAGTTGCTATGGGTAGGAGTACAAGTCCCTTGTGTAAGTGCCTTGAGGTTGTTGCTATAGGTCCCATGAGAAGAAGTTCTTGTAACTTGTGTGTATTTGGTAATGGCTTTAACTAGCAGTACAATTTATTGGTGACATAGTGAGGTCCATTGTGTTAGTTTATTTTTTGAGTGAGAATCATACCTATTGAATATCAATAGGTGAGTTGGTTGGATCATCTACAAATGTAGCAATGGTTGATTCAACGATGTCTTCATGATTTGCAAGAAATGCTAATTATAGTAATCATCAAGGTTGGGTAAACTATTGATGTATGCCCTATAGAAACTTGTATTTATGTAATGGATTTTTATAAATCTTGATATTGTGTTCATTAACCATAAAAGAGAATCTAACTAGATCAGTTATAGTTAACTATAATACTCCATTCTAAAATATTTGCTTTATTTCATAAGGACCTAGTCATCATGTCTATAATTTACCCTTGTGGTCCTTATACCTTGAATCATATAGCAATGTCCAACCCCCTTCATATAATTCTTTAGTTTTGATAAACTAGTCATGCCATTTTATTCTTTTTTTTGCATAATTTTTGTATTATGGACTACTTCATCCTTATTTCATCCATAGCATTCAAATTGTGTAGTGTGTCTTTCTAAGCTTTAGAGAGATCCATTCCAAGTTGCACCATTGTTTTGACTATTTTATGTTCAAATTTAACGGAAAGGATAACCTTTTTCCTATATACTAATTCATATGGTGTAAATCTTGTGGTGGTTTTCAAGTTGTCCTATACGTCCAAACAAATTCTTCTAACCTTGTTGCCTAGTGTTGAACACACAAGTATACTGAGAGGGATGGGTGAATTAGTATATCATTAAACTTTTAACTTTAATCAATGAACATTAAAACATCAAAAGAAATAATGAAATAAATCACATGAGATAAAACTAGATGTATGTGAAAACCCTAGAGGAAAAAAACACGGTGAGAAAAGTTGCTTGGAACTACTGCCCAAATCCAACCTCACATGAAAATTTAGATATTACAAATGTTCTTTCAAGTATCAACCCACTGGAGACACCAATCCCCAAAATAGTTTTATATAAGGCACCAACCTAAAGGAGACACCAATCCCTAAAATAGTTTTATAGGAACCAACCTAAAGTAGACACCAATCCCCCAAACTGAGCACCAACTCAAAAAACAAGAGACACCAACCTCACATGAAATGTAACATATCTAACCATACTCTCATGGTTTTCACCTAGGTTTTAACTCATGAAGTGAATAATTCAAAGCTTTCATAAACTGAAAAATATTTTTTTTCCTTTCCAATAACATATTTTGCATGTTGCATAAAAATTTCATATAACATTGCATAATCAAAATAAAATAACTTAAAATTCATGTAAATGAAACTCATATTTTTAGATACAATTTATAAATATAATTTATGATCATATAAACAATTTCATAATTTACAAGGAGAACAAGGTCATGATATCCTTATTTGGATTACTCTTCTATTTCACAAGCCTTAGTGTATCATCTTCAAGAAGGAGAGCATCACCCAAGTGCTTTGTACCTCCAACCACAAACAAGTAGTCCCTTGCATGCCTTCCTAACTGGAAGTGGCCCTACCCTTTGACAAAGAGCATAGTATAGGAACCTCTAATATTTCCACACGAGTATCTAGTGTTGTGTACTACATAACATGTACAACCATAAAATTATGGATACCTTCCAACTATGCATGATGCTATTGAAAATTTATGCAAACTTGGAGCACAGTGAATTGACAAGTGTAAGCAGATAATTTTGCACCTACTTTGGCCAAATTTTTGATATTTATAATCATTCAATTTCTAAAGGAGCAGCGTTGTAAGTTCACCCACCTCTAACTCAACTTGGAAATCTTATTGACCGATGGTTAACTCTATCTTTGGTTTGACCAAAAGGTTAACTAACTCAATTAGATTCTCTTTCAATAGTGATGACTTCACTAGTGTTGATTATTTGACTAAATAGGTTTAACTTATATAACTCGAATACCCATGTTACATTCTCACAACATTTTGGGTCTAGGCAATTACCTCTTATTTGAGTCCTTTCTTACTAAGTCGACAAATGACTTGATTGGTTATACTTTTTTGAATAGATCTTTCTAATTACATTCATGTAACATCATGGAGCTTGACAATTGCCTTTTACTCAAGTCCTTGGTTTTTAACCATAAGAGTAACTACTCTCCTATTTTATGCATAATTTATTAATACTAATGACATAATGTCATTGACTAGACACAATTGGTCTCAATCCAAAAGTACTGACAATAAGTTGATATGCATATAATCTATTATTAAACTGAAATTGAAGAATACTTCTTATTAAAGTTTTAGATGTCTATCATTTACTCTTATGGTTCTTGTTCCTAAAGAACTCCATGCTGAATACGGTTAATTTTGAAGTGAACATAAATAGACAATCATTTTCTTCATAAATAATGATTCAAACTCTTTGTTGTTATTCCAAGTATGACTTCGTCTTTCTAGAATTCCATAATCGATCTAGTTATTTATAATATCATATAGTTTGATTCAATATAAAACTTTATATTCATAATAATGTCCTTTAATAATTTAGTATATTAGTTTACTTTTGATAACTCAACTGAGAACCATCCAACTAACCTCTAGATTCTTCACAGGTTTCACCAATGTTATCCTTTGTATAATTATATAAAATACAGGTAAATTTGTAGGTATATACTTATTCATATATTTATCCTTTCATATGACAAATACATACTCACCCATAAATGCATGATAAGTTTATTTCTAAATTTGGAGAATATTTTCTATTTGTGGACTATCTGGGCTCCTGCACCTTACAATCTCCTAGCACCATGGCCTTTGGTTTATAACAAGAACATAATGTCCTCTACTCAAGTTTCTTGATTTCATATCAATAGATAGTAATATTGACTCTTGGTCTAATAAGTAATACTTATAACTTTCAAATGATAATAAAGACTTTATCTTTCTATTATGCTTTCAGACCTTCTCATTGAAATACACTATAAACTTGTTTTGATAAAAATATATTAAGACACTATCTCATTGGGATAAATGTCTTATTCTTGTACTTATCTATTCTTCACTAATTTTATTTAATAAGCTGTTCGTTTTGGTTAACATAGCTTGGAGAGAGTCTTAAATTTTCATCAAAACTCTCTTCAATATAAATTAAATAAGTATCACGTAAATCAAACATGATTTTAACAATGTTTTTAAAATTAAACTACTTTGATCCAACTAACTGTTATTAACTCTACATTTTTAATTGACATTTTGCATAAATGAATTAATCTTTTCGTACATGCATTCATATACTTTCCCAAACAACCACACTTTGCACATAACAATGGTGAAAGAAAAATTAGAATAATCAAAGATATTTTATTAGATTTTAAAAGAGAAAAAAGAATAATTATTTAAATCATGCCTGGAATTAGATAGCTTGGCTTTGATTATGGTATTCCTTGCTTCAATTTTGTACTTTTAACTCAGACTTGAACCTGTTGTCCTATCAAATACGGTGCTTAGTTGATAGATTATTTCCTTTCCTCTAATGTTATCTTCTTCAAGGTTCATGTTCAACTCTTTCTCCTTTATGTTTCCTTAATGGCAAGACAAAAACTAGCTAGAAATACTTTTCTAAGAAATCTTCTCTCTTTTCTAATGCTCACGCCTATCTCAGTTTTTCTTCACCAACTTTCTGAATTCAACTCTCTCCAAAATTTACCAACTCATGAATAACCCCTACAATAAGCAACCTTGATACATATTTATGCTTAAACAAATTTTCTAAAGATAGAAAAAAGTTATCATTTGGAGGCTCGAATAGCTCCAAAGTTGCCACGATTTCAATACTCTGCCAGGCGTGAGGAAAAACTCCTCAATATAGTTGACTATTCAAGCATGGAGTTTCTATAATTGGCAATTGAATTAGTCAAAGCAATTCCAAAAACATCCACATTGAAATGCATTTAAAATATTTTACAAATTCAGTTTGAATTGGTCTTCAAAACTATTTGAACTCTCCCTTTCATTACCACGACTAGCTTGGCAGATTAGTGTTTTTCTATATTATAATTTATTGCCTCAGAAATATTCACATTATATGGCACGATAGGTAGTCAAATTCCATTCAAACTTGCTTCCTTCACAAGTTGCCCAAGATGTGGGCTGATCACTAATAGAAGCACATGAAAAATAGTCTCCATATCACCACCTTTATGTGGTTGTTTAAACAGCTTAAAAGGTACATTTTCTTATCTACATACATATATACTTGCATACATACTATATACTTACATGTATATACATATATTCGTATATTCTTATATCCTTATATGTATGCATATTTATATATACTATATACATTATTTTTATCATTCAAAAGATTTTTTACACTTAATGTAATTTTAATGATTAAAGGGGATCAACAATGATAGGGGCATTATTTTTCTTAGAGACACTTAATCTATCAACTTAGGTTTATGACTTACCAATTTGAAACTTAAACTAACTTGACGAGGCTCCAAACAACCTAAATGAGTGAGTGTGTGCATCTACTCAGATAGTAAATACCAAATGTTCCAAATGACAACTCCTCTCCTAGATGATACTCTCCCTCCCCCTTTGGAGGGTTTAAACTTTCCTGCATCCAACTTAGGCAACATATTTGTAGTTAGGTGATAACATACAAAACATAATCATAATATAGCTTAAGCAACATATAAGTATTTAAAAAATAGTTTCATTGTATTGCATATTCATTCAAATAATTTAGCTGTCAAATACCATAATGACATAATTCATGCATTATAACTGTATTTAAACATAAAGGTTAAAGTAATTGGGTAAATTAACAATGGGGTGTAACATATCCTCCTCCATAAGGATCATTGTCCCTGATGATTCAAAGTATCATAGCATATATAACATCAAATAAATATTTTACTTTCAATTTTCAAAATCATATAAGAGATGGGAAATTTCCATTTTAATCTCATTATAATCTTTCCTTGTAGAATTTTCCTTTGCAAATTGGTCTCACTAGACCTTGCACTAAGTGACCTTGGTAACACACTGGCAAAACTTGCATGATTCAAACACTCTTTCTCCTCATAGAACTGTCTCGACATACTTAGCGTCAACATATCTTTTTACCTATCATTCTTCTCCACTAATTTCTCTTCTTGATCAACCTGATATACTCCTCCATTTGTGACAACATTTCTAAACTAAGGATAATCCTATCTTCTAGCTTATCCCAACTTATAGGAATTCAGAAATTTCTTTCATATAATGTTTCAAATGGGTTTAAATTTATCATGGAATGATAGAAATTGTTGTAGTAAGAAAATTCTACAATCCTATAGAACTTGGTTTTCCCTTTTCATTTGACCATTTGTCTCAAGGTGGTAAGTTAAGCTTATATTCAATTAAGTTTTCAATGAGGTGAATATGGTTCACCAAAACCTTAATGTTGCACGTGTGTCCTTATCTGATATAATCTTCTCAGGAACACCATGCAACCAAAACACTTCTTTGCACAAATTTACAAGCTATGACTAGTGTCCCACTTGTCAAATTTCTCGGTATGAAATGGGCTACCTTGGGGAGCTTGTCCACCACTAATAAAATAGCATCATGCCTATTTTTTGGAATAGGAAGACCTTGTACAAAATACATGCTAATGATTTTCCACTTCCTCTTTAGAATTTCATGAGGATATAAAAGTCCTACCGGGTGATGAAATTTTGTCTTCACCCTCTGGCACTCTAGACAACCTGCTACAAACCTTACAACATGTATTCATTCCTTCCCAAAAATATAGTGGTTTCACATCAACCAAAATTTGTGTCACTCCAATATGTCTTGAACATGGTGTAGTATGAACTTCCTTCCACATAATATTCCTTAAATCTTTGGAGTCTAGTACTTACATCCTTTAAATCTTATCAATCCATCTGGATCAAAATTAAACCCATCATACCTCAAATCTTGAGGGTCATCTATGAAAACTTGTTTGGCTTTCTCATAGTTTTCATGTCCCTTGGACTTTTGCTACACTTGATTCTTAAAAACAAAATGAATAGATATCATTGAGGAGATATGCCTCCTTCAATTTAGGGAATCTAAAACTCAATTTTCTTTGCCCTTTATATAATTGATTTCAAGATCATAGTTAGATATTAACTCAAGACATCTCCTCTGATGAGCTTTTAGATTTGGTTGGGTAAATGAAGCTTTAGACCATGTTGGTCTGTCTTCAACTCAAAATGCTTTCCAAGAAAATAATGCCTCCATAGTTGCAAAGCATGAACAACTGTTGCTAGGTCGTAATCATGTGGAACATAGTTTTGTTCATATGTCTTCAATTTCCTAGACTCGTAGGTGATAACTTTCCCTTCTTGCATAAGCATCCTGCCTAATCCTTTTCCCAAGGCATTAATGATAACCACAAATTAGTCTTCTGAATCAAGAACTTTTAGAATTGGTGTTGTTGTTACTTCTCTTTTATTTGGTCAAATACCTTTGACATTTTTTTGATCCTTCAAATCTTTTTCTAATAGCTCTTGTAGCTAAGCCTTTAACTCCAACAACTCAAGTCATTCAATAGGAAACTTTGGGGATAAGGTTTTGATCCGAAAACTACATCTATGGAGAAGTCAAAAATTTCCTTAGGAATTAATCTAGGTGATTTGTCTAGGAATACATCATCAAACCCCATTGAATAGGGTACTTATCTATATCTAATCTTTTCTTCATCCATATGCTCCTCTTCTTCCCTTCCTTGGTGTTTTCGAGACTCATAATACATTAAATCATCTTAAAAGATGAACTCTTTGTAATAATCTATTTTCTCAGTTTTTGATTGCATGGAGTTGCATCCTTTTTCCTTGGCCTTCTTTAGTTGAACGATTGATATTTTACTTAACTCCACCTCACTAGGTGTATCTTGCAATTACATTTTGTTCCCAAGGTCATCTAGTCATTCTACCATTTTAGCATAGCATTCAACCTTGTCCCTATGCCTCCATAACCAATTTATCCCAAGAATGACATCAAAAGATCCTAGAAGTTCAATATTAGCTTCAACCAAACATTGCTCAACCTAGGCTCTTGTTTGGTTAGCATACTTTACTGACCAGAGTTTTTCCTTGCAACCAAATTTTCTAAGAAAATTTATCTATAATTCTTGGTGGCTTCACCTTCTTCATAACCTTAGATAGTTCAAGGATTAGTCAACTTATTTTCTCCTTAACAAGCCTTGAATTATGATTTTCCCTGCCCACTCTAGGTGTTTTGTTCATGTCTATTTTCATCTTCACCTTTGGGAGATTCTTCCATTAGCAACCTACTCTAGCCTCTAACCTCCTATTCTAAGGTAAAAACTCTCACTCTTGTCTCAATTATCTTCACTAGGATTTAATCTAGTTTTGAATTGGGGTTGTTAGAAGGTTGTCTTGCCTCTTGGCTACCTTGATAGTTTGTTCTGGTTCGTATCATGTTGAATTTCTACTTCACCTAAAGTTTTCAATTTATGCATACAATGAGTTCCTCTAATTTAGAATTTATATCAATAAACATTAATCATATTTGTTCTTTCAACTTAATCAAAGGAAAGTTTTATTATATTATTCATGGATTACACAGTATCCTTATTTAATACATAATATTTGACTCTTTGCAACTACATGTCACTATTAGAAAAATGGATCTCCTTGGGTTCTTCCTCACCCTAAGAGTCAACTAAAACAATTTTGGAGGGTGGTTGTAATTGTAGATACTTCTCCATAACCTCCTTATTAATCATTGGTGCATTCCTACTGCAACCCAAGGGCATCTCCCTGTGAGTTGTTGGTTTGACTAGTTTGACCACAAAGATGGGATCAATGGCCTATTAGCTCTCAAAAACACAGGCAAGGTACCTCAAGAGGCTGCCAATCTCTTGATATGTTTCAGGGTAACAGACAAGGTCAAGAGAACTCAACCTTCTACTCTTTAGGTGTTGCTAAACCTAGGCAGGTGTACCCCTCTGAATGAAGCAAACTTTATGCACTTATGATTATCTTTCATTCAATGATTTGTCCACAATGGCAGATGGAAGTGAACAAATGAAATCAAACTTGATAGCAATAGCAATCTTCTGATCTAAATCCTAAAATGCTTAATTAACAGATATAAAGAAACTGAATGAGTTCAAAATGATGAAGTGCAGAGACCAGTGCCTTATTGGGTATGAGGAGTTAAAATGAAATCAAGATGAACAACACCTCTTTGGAGAAAACTCAAATTATCTGGCATATATTTTATTTACAACTTGTATAAACATGCAATACTATAACTACCAAGCTCTACTTTAATAATCCAGATGAAACTCTCTGATTATTGTGATCAACTAAAAGGATTTAATCTTCGCTTGAAAGAACCAATTGATTAATCACACAAATACAACAAATGTGCATTGATAAACTGAACATAAACTTGTTATGTCAATTTAAACAACCACAAAGCATCAATATTGGAGATAACTTAGCAGTATGTTTCATTGAATTCAATAGATAATTGACATCACAAATGTGCAGCAACATCAATTGACTTTCATAAACACCTCCATTTTGAAAACATGCATCAATAGTCTCTGATCTGAGAATTTTATTCTACTGTATCCATTCCAAATCTTCCTACTGTATGTCCAATAACTAATAGCTCCTCTTTTACAATTACAAAATGACTATTTATACACAACATCAAGAAAATAAATCATTTTGAGATCCCATGTCAGCCTTCCACAGAATTCGGGCTCCAATCATGTCAGCCAACAACAGTTTTATGAACACACATGTCAGCCACAGTATTTGAATTTCTGTTATTCATTAGTGAAACAGTCGGCGAGACATTCAGCAGGTATGCCGAAGGAAATTCAATCGCTACAGTCACCCCGTGGTGTTATTCGCCTTCGCCGTGACACATCAGAGTCAGGGAGATGTCATACAGCCAGCATTATGTTTCATCGATATGCCTCTCATAGTGTATTATTCATTCACTGAGACATAGGGAAACTTCTCACCGAGATGCACTTTTGTTTTCATTCACTGTCGCTGTAACTTAATGGTATCGAAGAGACCTCATGTAGAGTGCACCTTGTTATACCGAAAGACCACAACCATCCTGAGTTGTTGAGACAAGATCATACTCTCGCCGACAAGGTCCATCATTGTTTTCCATCGGCGAGACCGAAGGTTACTTGCCGTGACCTCTTATCAAGAACCTTAACTCATACCGATATTGCATCCCTTTATGTTGTCTGTCGGTAAGACAATCCAAACTCGCCAAGACCACATTCTGAAAGCTTTAACTCTTACCAATACGTGCATCTTTCCGCCACCGATCAACAAGACAATGTGAAGTCGCTATGACTTACTCCGAAGAAAAAGTTTCTCACTGACGAGCCTCTTATGTAATATCAGTGAGACCGAAGGTCACTCGCTAAGATGTTACTCCGAAGAAAATATTTTGCTGATATGTATATGCATCTGCCACCGGTCAACAAGACTAGGTGAGTTCGCCAAGACACTTCATCGAAGGAAAAACTCTCACCAATGCATCTCCATATACCGGTCAACGAGACATAAGGCACTCGATGAGATGATATACCGAAGACCAAACTCTCGCCGATAGGTTCCTCCACGATCACCGAAACCACGTGGATGTCATGCCGAAAGAATCCAATAGGTGAATGTCGATATCTATAACAACGAACAAGTCCTGCCGATGAATCTGCAACAAACATATGTTAACACAAAAGCATCACAGGTCGGGGAGACCTAGATAGACTTATGCCGATATGGACCACAACGTGAAAAATGCATGACCCGAAGGATTTTATGGGGCTATATAGGAAAAATGTAAGAAAAATGTCATGATGGAAAGACCCTATGCTTATGATGAGGAGCTATATGGAAACTTAGGAGTACGAAAAATATGTAAAATCATTAGATTTTTACAGTTCCAACAGTGGCTCCGTCTGGGGATGAATGATAGTGAGATCATTGCAAGGATCCAAAATCTTTGGGTGAGCAGACCAGACCAAACACAAAATGATGAGATAGTGAGCATAAATGGAATGAATGGCAATGGAAAGGAATGCAAAATGGAGATGGAGAGAACCCTAAACTATTGTGCATGGAAAAGAATTTTAAAGAGGATAAGCAAGAGTTGTCCATGCACTGGCAACCCTTAATCCTTTGTGTTTTAACTTCACCTATTCTGAGTTGCTACAATCTGAAACTCAAATCACACTTTCCCCTGTCAAATACCTAGTTTTGTCTCAAGTTCATCAGATTCTTCTTGAAGATATTCATGCAATTTGTTCTATCACTGTTATTGAAAGTTTTTAGAAAATCATCATGTTCAGCTTGACCCAAACTCCCTTCATCATTCTGTAGTTCAAATTCTCCATAATCATGGGGCAAATCTCTGCTATCTCCAACATACAAAATATATGCATATTCAATGCAAAATTCCTCATTATCTTTCTCACTGTTGTGTACTATAACACACTCTCTCAACTATATTGAAAATTCATCATCAAAGTGCTTTTCTTGAGAAACAAAAAAAATTGTTATATCAATATTGTCTGAAACAAACAGATCTGCAACCTTTTGCACCTCTTTAACAATACCAATTGGATACAACACTAGACTATGACTCATATCATCAATATTAAGTATATATGAACCAATCAAATCTGGACCACTATCACCCTTGGTGTGTAGATAAACGTCTTCTCCACAAGAGTTAGAAATTTCAAAATCACATACCTCATCTTGAATGGACACAGACATTTGATCAACTTCAAAGTTTTCTCCATCAACTTGAGAAATGCACTGAGAGTTATAAGAATCATCATACAAGGATCTTTCACTGTCAAGGCAAATGTAAGCTGGACAAAGAACTTTAGGATCACCTTCATGTGTATATTTTTGATATTCAAGAGTTAGCAAATCTAAAATTTGCTCACTGCTAAGTGAACATGCTTCTACATTTTCATCACTACAGTTATATTCTTCACTTTTGTCATCATCAAAAAGAGGTCCAAAATGAAAAAATATAAACATTACCAGCGAAGTCACTTATTCCATCATCTAGCTTGTCTGAAATTATTTCCTCTTTACCATAAAGTAGATCTAAAAATACCTGGAATTCATTCCTGGGCATACCTTGGCAAAACATCATTTCTTCTTCATCAAATGAGTCTTCATGAATTTCAACTATAATAGGAGGTATTATATACTCATTATCAAATGAACACACATTGCCCATTGCTTCTTTCTCTCGATCACCACAAGAACCCTCAATTGGATCAGTACTGATTAACTCTGGCTGGGTTGATTCTATCTTGAAGTTGCCAAGATTCACATCACAAAAACAATTGATTTGATCTTGGGGTACATAGTCAACAACTTGGCTCATTCTTGGCTCCCTATATAACCTAACTTCCTGACCATTCACTAGAATAGTTGCATAAGATAAATCAAACTGGATATTCCCCCCAACTGTTGTTGTCCATTGTCTTGATAAAAGCATCCCAAACTAAGGAGGAGTATCAATCACTATTATATCTATATTATATGCCACCTGTGGATAAGTTTCAAATAACCTAAATGAGTGATGTGTGCATCTACTCAGATAGTCAATACCAAACATTCCAAATACCAACTCCTCTCCTTGGTGATACTCTCCCTCCCCCTTTGGAGAGTTCAAAATTTTCTACATCCAACTTAGAACAACATATTTGTATTTAGTTGATAACATACAAAAAATAATCATAATATAGCTTAAGTATCATATAAGCATTTAAAAGTAGTTTAATCATATTGCATATTCATTCATTTCATTTAGTTGCCAAATACCATAATGACATAATTCATGCATTATAACTTTACTTAACATAAAGGTTAAAGTAATTGGGTAAATTAACGTTGGGGTGTAACATGAAACAAGAGGCACCAACCTCATAATACACTAAAATGATTACAATAAAAATTATAGATAATTCTTTGTCAAAAAAATTAGAAAGTGAATTTGAACATTTTTTTCTCAATCTTCTAGACTACTATGAATACACACTTTTCTCTCCTTCACTCACACTAACTCTATTCTGAAATATAAGACACAAAAAGATTAGGAAAGTCATGTAACCATGTGCAATCACAATACTATATTTTTCTCCATACTTTTGTACATAGACCATACAAAAAAACTGAAATAATTCACTTAAATGCTTATTTGGGGTGAAGGATAACATTGTTATGTCGACCTTGACCAAAAATTAGAATTGTCGATGATGAGAAAGTTGGAATGTAAAAATAATTCATATAGCTACCATGTCAACCTGAGAAAATCAAATTTATAATCGAGAACTAGTCGTTAAGCACATTTAAATTTAAGTCATAAATCATCTTCTTCATAGGAAAAATGAACAATAAATATTCAAATCAAGATATGCCAGCACTTGGAATATCCCTCAACCAATAGGACAATAGATACCACTTTGAAAAGTCTTGGGCACATGTCACCATCACACATTTTCACACAAAATTCTCTCCTTTTTATGTATGCACAATAGTCATTGATCTAGCATTGAAAAGTCATTGATATTGGGCACACATCAACCATGTGCAACCACAAACTCAACAAGGTCATGAAAGCTTCAAAACACACTCTTGCAGTATCACAACACTTGTCAACATTTTGCATCACCACAACTTTGCTATGGTGTGGATAGACTCAAAATACACTCATGTTCTATCATGAAAGTTTTCCAGCCTTCCTGCATAGATGTCATCTCAAACATGTGTTAACATAGTGCATCACCACAAACTTGATATAGTTTTGAAGACTCCAAAATATGCTCTTGCACAACATCAACATTTGTTAGTTCTCTACATCATAATTTCAACATGGTCAGAGTGGACTCAAAATGTACTCACACACAATTATAACACCTATCCAACCAACAACATCCTTTTCTTCTAAAATTATTGAATTTAGACTTAGGGCAAAATATTGTTGTGCATTCTGCACACACGCCCCATTCAGACTGGGGACCCGGCCCTCTTTCCATTTTTCCTTCATCGAGTCATTTCTCCTTTACCTTAATTTGTGTGCCTCTATTTTTGATCTTAAGTTGGTCATGAGCCTTAAATTTTCCAAATCCATCTTGGCTAATGTCATTCACCCAAGTTTTGGGAGGTTCCACGGCTTTGTAGGAAATCCTTTGCGGGTTTTCTTCCTTTGGAAGTTGCCTTGTCCTTTGTCACTTGCGGGTCCTGAATTGCGGGATTTCCTATGTGGAATTCCATGTTTGCTCCGCCATAGTTTAGTGGCATCTCCCTCACATCCACCTATAGCATACTTTCCACACGCAGGTTCCACATTCAACTTTTCAGCCCGGGTCCTCACCCAACGTCCTTCGTGGGTCACATTTCCACATTTCCACCAACTATGGGTGTTTTGTACCTGCAATTAATACTGGTATTAATGGGGGGGTTTCCTATAAATATGCCTTCATCAGGCTATCATTTTCACCTGGAGTTTTCAATTTTGAGAAAGAAAAGAGGAGAAACCTGCGCACAAAAGATTTACAGGCTACATTTGTGGCTACCTTCATATGTGTGACTGAGGTATGTATCTGAATTCCATCCTTTGTCATCTGGATTCAAGATGAGCACAAGATACTAGTAAGTGAGCAATGTCTAGTAAAATTTTGTATAGGATCATATCATGATGAAGTACTATGTGATATTATGCCAATGAATGTATGTCATATGCTATTGGGTAGACCTTGGTAGTATGATAAGAAATTTATACATGATGGGAGAAATAATACCTAACCATAAGATCTAATGGAAAGAGAATAACCTTGACACCTTTGGAAGATGAACCTAAAAGTGAAGTATGTGGTAAACTAGAATCAATTTGTTAGATGGAAGGAAATTTCTAGATGGATTGAGAAATAAAAACATGTGTTTTGCTTTGATTCCAAGGAAGTGTGGAGCCCTAGATGTAGAGAGAATCACAAGAGAAGAAGAATCATCAAAGAAGGAAGTCACTGAACTATTGACAGAGTACCAAGACTTTGTATTAGAGAATGTGCCTAATGGATTACCACCAATTCAGAATATCAGTTATCATATGGATCTTATTCCAGGAGCTTGTTTTCCAAACAAATCTACACATTGAATGACACCAGTAGAGAATACAGAGCTAAACAGATAGATACAAGAACTGTTGAAGAAAGGATTGATCAGAGAAAGTATGAGCCCATGTGCAGTACCAACTATACTTGCTCCGAAGAAAGATGGAGAATGGAGGATGTGTATAGATTCAAGAGCTATCAATAAGATCATAGTGAAGTATAGATTCCCATTGCCTAGGATAGATGACATCATGGACAGTCTAAGTGGAGCAAATTATTTCACCAAGATAGACTTAAAGAGTGGATACCATCAAATCAGGATCAGAGAGGGAGATAAATGGAAGATTGCTTTCAAGACAAATGAGGGATTGTATGAGTGGTTGGTCATGCCATTTGGACTAACTAATGCACCTAGTACATTTATGAGGCTAATGAATGAATTCCTGAAAAAATTCTTGGGAAAGATTGTCATTTTTTACCTAGATGATATTCTAATTTTCAATAAGACTAAGGAAGAACATTTGGAGCACATCAGACAAGTATTTCAAAGGTTAAGAGAAGAGAAGTTGATAAACATCAAGAAGTGTATTTTCATGAAGGAAGAACTAGTATGTTTGGGATTTGTGATATCTACAGAAGGATTGAAGATGGACCTTGAGAGAGTTAGAGCAATAGTTGAATGGCCTACACCTATGAACGTTGGAGAGGTAAGATCATTTCATGGACTAGCAAGATTTTACCATAATTTCATCAAAAAATTTAGTAGTATTTGCACGCCTATGACAAAGACAATGAGGGGTGACCGAAAGGAATTTAAGTGGACATTAGGAGCACATAAGAGTTTTGAGTTGTTGAAGCAAAAGGTGACAGAACAACCTATGTTGGCACTATCAAAATTTGATAAAGTATTCCAAGTAGATTGTGATGCTAGTGGAAGTGTAATAGGAGCTATGTTAAGTCAGGAAGGGAGACCAGTAGCCTACTTCAGTGAAAAATTGAATGATGTTAGGAGAAGATATTCAGTTTATGATCAGGAATACTATGCAATAATATAAGCCTTGAAGAAGTGGAGACATTACTTGTTACCTAAGGAATTTGTGTTGTATACGGATCATCAAGCTTTACAATATTTGAATATTCAAGGAAAGTTGAACCAGAGACATATGAGATGGGTAGAGTTCTTGTAGAGTTACACATTTTTGTTGAAGCACTGGAGTGGAAAGTCAAACAAGCTTGCAGATGCATTGAGCAAGAGAAGAAGTTTGTTGACAGAGATGAGAATTGAAGTATTAGGTTTTGAAGAACTGAAGCATATGTATGAGGATGGCATTGATTTTGCTAAGGCATGGAAGGCTTGCAAGGAACTTGTAGAGATAGATAGAAGAAAATGGTTGGATTATTTCATTTAGGAATATATGTTATTCAGGAACAATTAGTTATGTATCCCTAGGAGTTCAATGAGAGAGAATTTGATCAAGAAAAAGCATTGCGGAGGATTAGTAGGAGATTTTGGAATTGATAAGATCGTAGCATTGGTGAGTGAGAACTATTTTTGGCCATGGTTGTATAAGGATGTCAAGAAATATGTTCAAAGTTGCAAGAGGAAACGGTTAGAAAATTGGAATGTATTCACCATTGATAGTACTAGAGAGACCATGGGAAGACATTAGCCTGGATTTTGTGTTGGGATTTACCTAAGACACAGAGGATTTGACTCTGTATTTACAGTGGTTATGGATATATTTTCTAGATGGTGCATTTCATACCTTGTAAGAAAAATAGTGACCTAGTACATGTTGCTGACCTATTTTTCAAGGAGATTGTGAGATTACATGGACTACCAAATAGTATAGTATCAGATAGAGACACTAGATTCATTAGATATTTCTGGAAAACATTATGGAAGAAGATGAAGACAGATTTGAAGTATAGTTCAACATTTCACCCACAGACAAATTGACAAACAAAAGTGGTAAATAGGAGTTTGGGGAACTTGCTGAGGTGTTTGACTGAAGGTAAAGTAGGAAATTGGGACTTAATACTATTGCAAGCAGAATTTGCATACAACAATTAAGTAAATCGAAGCATAGGGAAGACACCATTTGAAATTGTCATAGGGAAACAACCTAGAGGAGTAGAAAGATTACAAGATATCAGTATGGAGAGTAAAAGGAGTATGGAGGTAGAAGAATTTGTAAGATTCATGGAAACAATGCATACTCAAGTTAAGGAGCATTTGGAGAAGATGAACAATAACTACAAGGAGAAAGTATATGAGAAGAGAAGGAATAAGGAGTTTGCAGTAGGAGAGGAAGTAATGGTATATCTGAGAAAAGAGAGATTTCCAGTTGGGACATATAATAAGTTGAAGATGAAGAAGTTTGGACCTTGTAAGATCATTAGGAAGTTTGATTCTAGAAATGCATATGAGGTGGAACTACCAGAGGAATTTGGCATAACACCTATATTCAATATTGCAGACCTATACCAGTATCATGAAGGAGAGTCACCGAAGGACAAAGAAGTTGGTTTTCTAAACCAGATAGCACATCATCCTAAGGAAATTGAGGAAATTTTAGACACCAGAGTTGGGCATAGTACTAGAGGAAGGCAATACAAGGAATATCTATTCAGGTGGAAGGGAAGACCGAAGGAAGATTCATCATGGATTTCTCAGGTTAAGGTGGATCGCATTGGTTTTCTTCTAGACCCAGGAAAGTGACAGGCTCACTTTTCTTCAACCTCGACTGTCTGATGTAGGATCATCCCAGGTTTCAAGCAATCTTGCATCAACCAAAAATATTTGCATTCATATTTGTCTTGCATTTCAGTAGTCAACTTTCAGGACCCAGTCTTATTATTTCATACTGCATTATACTGCATTATAGCATCAGAGCTCACAAAGTAGGATATATGATCTTTAGTGCAACATCTACATCATATCCATAATTCAAGTGTTTTGGAGATCCCTGTATGAAAATATCGCTAACATAATATCAGTTGTAATTGGACAGAGAGCATTCACCGACCAATCTTGGATTTTCAAGTGTGTGGACCTTTAGTAACCACATGTTCTAATTTAACCTCTTTATCTACAACCTTTTATCTCAAAAAATTATGTTTGATTAAAATATGCTTTGTCCTTGAATGCATCATTGGATTCTTTGAAATATTAATTACACTTGTATTATCACATAAAATAGGAATAGGTTCATTATAATTAATCTTTATATCCTTCAATGTTTGTTTCATCCAAAGTAATTGAGTACAACATGATGCTACAACAATATATTTTAATTATGTTATTGACAAGGATATTGAATATTGTTTCTTGCTTAGCTATGACACAAGTTTATCTTCAAAAAATAATGCTCCACCACTAGTACTCTTTTTATCAACACTTCCACCCCAAATAGTATTTGTGTATGTTATAAGAGTAAAATCATCACCTTTGGGATACCACATACCATAGGCAATAGTATTTTTCAACTATCTGAAATTTCTCTTTACTACCTTTATATGTATTTTTAGGTGTTGCTTGAAATATTGCTACTATAGATTCTAAACTAATGTATGATAAAATTGGTAGAACCTACACCATTCAAAGGCTTATTTGATCAAATAGTCCACTCAAGATTGCAAAGACTACATTAAATGTCAACCCAAGGCTTGTAAACTTGTGATGGTGCAACATTGTATATGCCTTCAGAGACTCAAAACTACCTAAGCTATTCTATTCATGTTATTATATTTGTTGAAAATCATAAAATTGCATAACAATGAAAGAAACAAATCAGAACTAATGGCTATGGGTACCTACAGCTTAAACTATAACTAAACTGTTGTAAATAAAAGATCACTGTATCAACTCAAAACTAATCAAAACTAACAACTCAACTAATTTAACCTATGGAGTACTATTGGTTAACCATTACATGTATGTTCATGAACATTCATTACCGATAAGAAAAGTATGATATTCTAGTTTAACTTGCATTTATTTCATGATGTAATGACAAACATAAAACAACTATTTAAACAAAGATAACAACTAGAAAATAAAGTGAAAAATAGTTACCTTGAGTGGCCTGCTCAAGTGGTTGCTCTCACTTAACTGAAACAAAATCTAACTAACAGATTCTATGCATCCAGTGAAATTGACTTCATTCATTGTATATCATGAAAGATTACATAAGATCTTCTTCATAGATTGTATTAAATCATTTTGAATATCCATCATGTCTTGAAACTAAAAATAATTGATAATGAAAGACTAAAAAAATAACTAATTGTAATCATTAACTTCCACTCTCAAATATTAGAGCATATATTCAAGATTGAATTGTTCAAACCATAACTGAAAAGAAAGAAGAATCCTAATAGGACTAAAACTCTATAAAACAGGATTGCATGTAAAACACACAAACATTTGTCAAAATCCTATCAACAAAGGACTCCTTCTTTTCCAATGCTTATTAACTTGTTATAATGATGCATGTGCAATCTCCATCAAGTGTCTTTAGTCAGTAATAATCACATATATCTTAATCTGGAACTCCCCTATTTTGCTATCCCAGTCTTCCTTTTGGTGCAGTTTCATCTTTCAACTAATACGCACTTCAATTCTTCCTTGGCTACAAAAAAGTTAGTTTACAAAGCATGAATACAAGACTAACTACCATAATTAAAACATAGAATCCCATCCACTCTTCATACATATCTACATATAAACCATGCAATACTATTATGTCATAACCATATCATGCATATTTCCATCATTATATTTTAAGTCTAAGTTTGCATAATAAGTATGAAACGCTAGTGTAATATAGGAGTATTTTATGAAGGTATATCTAAAAGTTTCTAAAAGTAAGCATGAAAGTAACAGAAAATAAGCTAATAACTAGACCCATCATTTTCCCCCCAACTAGAAGTTTGCTTGTCCCCAAGAAAAACACTAAGGGTATTGATTATACTACAAGGTAATCTGCCTCAAGTCCATAACAACATCAACTCCCTGGACCTATTTCAAGTAAAAACCTCTATAATCTGCAAGTTCACTCATTCTGATATTCCCAACTCTTTCACATTCTTCACCTTTCTCCCCAATCAATTATGGAATTGGATAGAGTAAGATAGGCGGGTGAAAGGTGAGTGATACCCAGTAAATCCCTTTGTTAACACCAGTTCCTATGTACCTATGTACCCTTTGGAGCATGGTAGTGAAATTATATATTGAATGAGGTTCCTTTTTCTATAATTTCGGAGTTAGTTTGTTCCATCTTCTTTGCATATAGCTATAGCACTGTCCTAGACCTATATCTGATTTATGCATTCTTTCATAATCTCCATTCCTAAGTTTCATGATTTTCTTGACCACACCCTTATGATCAATGAGTTTTATCCATTCATCAATGATTGCATCAAGGTTTTTAGCTTCTTTCCTTATGGGGAGAGCAATTTATTTCTCTCTCTCTTCATACTCTTTCATTATTTCACCCCTGAGTTGTTCATTTCTATAAAAGGATGCAAGTGCTCTTACTTGGATATCCCCTGCAAAAATTAGAGATTCCACTCTGTCTCATCTAGTACCACATAATTGTGTAAATAATATTTACACAACTAATCTTGCTCCTCAAGTGTAGAATCAACAAAAGTATTAAGAAACTCAAAGATTCTACTCATACCAACTGATTGTTTACTAATTAACATGTTAAACTGAAAACATATAGAAATCTTTCCTATAGAAACAATGTGCATGCCCTTGCCGATAGTCTACATCTAATGATTTGTGCAGATTTTCCCACTACTTCCTCCAACCGACTGCTAATCTGCTTAACTCCATATCTTTCTTTTCCAATTCCTTTGCATTCTCTTCAATCAAAATTTATTTTTCCTTCTATTTTCCTTTTCTTGTGAAAACTCTTTAGTCATGTTATCCATAGTTGATAACCAAGTGACAAGGTGGTATGGTAAGTTGGATTCCTAATGGAAGGAGTTTTTTGATCTGGTACAACTAGTTCTCCATCCCCAGTCTTATTCATGGCCAACTATGCCAGTAAATCAAGCTTAGTGTTGTGGCCATACATTTGCAACCTCTCTTCAATTTCCTATATTTTTGTTTCCCTCTCCTTATCCTTCTGTTCATAGCGTTGTACTAACTCTTCCAAGTGTTTAATCTTGTCCAAGGATTCTTGGAGCTCCTTCCTAACATCCCTTTCCTCTATGTAGATCTCCTTTGTATCCAAAAACTGCTCATTACCTTCCCCTTCATAGTCTCCATGAATGGGATTGTCCAAGGTTTCCTTTTGTATTTTCCTACTAGTAAACACATCTTCTAATTCTGAATCAGAAGTTGTTAGCACATATATCTTCCCTTTCACTCGTACATTTACATTACTAGGGATATCTCCCTTTTCTTCAAAGTCTATTTCTACTAATGTGACATTTTCCTACTCCTATTCTTTTCTCTTTTGTTCTTCTTTTGGTGTTTCTATATTTTCCCTCATGTCACCTTGTCTCTTTAGTCTACCTGAGCGTCTAGGTGTAATCATATCTTTCTCAACCTTATTCTTTCCCTTTGAACACCCTTCTTTGGAACATCCTATTTCTTATTTTGAGTATTCCTCTTCTTTTTTTTTAGAAGGTGTGGAGGACATGGATGTACTGCCTCTCCTACTCTTGGGTCCTTATGATTTTGAAGAAGATGGAATTTCCTCAATTTTAGGTGACCTAGACTCTAGCCCATCAAGTTCCTCATGCTCACCTTGGCTACGAGTAGGTGAATCCATAGGGGAGACATGAGGGATTTCTCTTACAGGTTTATCTTAGGGTTCTACATTCTTAGGTACCATAGGTGCATCCAACAAATTGTTAATATTTGTACACTCCTTAAAATCTTCCCAATTTACTTGTGGGTACTAAATCCTCAAACTCCTTTTTATCAGTAAAGAAATTAAACAGTGGTGTGATAGAGAAGTGTCACTTTGTTTTCTTTATTATTTTGATGCCATCCTTTTCAAAAAATTATAAAGAAAGCTTGGCATATTCACTAACTTATTATGTTGAAGGTTACTGAGTAATTTAAAATGTACTATATACAAGAGGTTTTTCCTACCATAACAAATGATATATTGAACAATGTAGGAAGCACAATTATCCCATAACTAGGGAAGAGAGAGTCTCTTTATACCTTTCAAAGATGATTCTAACTCCTCTTCTCATTCATAGAACTCCTCCCTAGCTGCAACTACGTATGCATGTGATGGAAACTCTGCCCTAGTTCTAGGTAACCTAGTGACTTGTGCAATGGAAATATTGGATGCATCCACTGATAGTTCCTTCACCATTGCTTCATCATAATTAAGTGTAGTTGCAAACCTTCTTGTCATATCATCACTAAATTCTATTAATTTTAGGAAATAATCAAGCCATCCAACCCTAGTAAAAATGGGTAGAACCATTGCATCCTCCAGAATTTGCTTATGAGCCACTGACTTCTGCATGATAATATTGCCTCCCATTATGACTTCCTTTCTCTGCTCAATACATCCAATTTAGTCTTGAAAATTTATCTTAATTTACTCTACCACCCTCAAGACCCTTCCTCTTTCTGCCGCCTCTTTATGTACTTCTACTACCATACCACAACTGAAATTTCTCTTCTTAGCACCAACTCAATTGGAGCTCACAAATAGGTTCTAGGTTCAACTCTAGTTTAGGCTAAGCTCAAGTGCTCAGGGTAAATTGGAAATTGGAAATGGTAGAAAAAATAAAATATAATTTAGGAGGGTTTTGCATGCCGTGCATATCTATTGAATTTGATTTAGGTGGCTGATTTAAAAAAAATTGAGCTGAGTTGTACCCTCCCCCAACTTAATGGTTGAAGTGACTGCACTTCAACTTGCGATTGGGAAGTGCTATGAATAATAAGTAAGGAAATTAATGATAAGACTTTTTGCATGCATGAATTAATATGAAAGATACAATGAAAGTTTATTAAAATTTATGCTAATTATGATAGCTTACCTTGTGTACCAGCTTGAAAAGATAACTGATTTTCGCGCATGTAAAATGAAAAAAATTGTATCTAGATTTTGTACTGATCATGCCACTTCATCCTTTGTTGTTGTACTACCTTAGTGTGATGGATTGCCTCCATTCTGATCTCATCCAAACCATTCAAGTTATGCAACTTTTCTTTTTGAGCTTCTGTTAGATCCATTTCCAATTCCACTGTTGTCCTTAATGTTTTATATTCAAACTCAATTGGAAGGACTGTTGTTTTACCATACACTATCTCATAGGGTGTAAAGTCAGTTGCTGTTTTCTAGGTTGTTCTATATGCTCATACTGCTTCTGGTAACCTCGCAACCCGATCTTTCCTATGTAGTTGCATTAATTTGGTGAGAATACTTTTAATTTCTATATTAGTAACTTCCACCTGACAATTAGCCTAAGGGTGGTAAGGTGTTGACTTCTCATGTCTAATTTGGAATTCTTCAACCAATTTGGTGATGAGGTCAGAAGTAAATTGTAGACCTTGATCAGTGACTATTTCTCTAGGCACTCCATACCTAGTAAATATATCCTCATAAAAAAATTTAGCCACATTGCCATCTCTGGTAAACTATAAAGCCTTTACTTCTACCCACTTATTCAATTAGTCAATGCAAACAAGAATGTATTCCTTGTTGTTGGAAGTAGGTGAGATTAGTCCAATAAATTCTAGAGCCCATTTGTCAAAAGGAGCTAGTGTTAATTGAGGCTATAATGGAATTTCATCACTCTTTGTTGGTCTTCCCATCCTTTGGAATCTATCACAACTCCTTGTGTATTTAGCATAATCTTCATGCAAAGTGGGCCAATAATAGCCAGTTGTGAGGATCTTAAATGCTATTATTTTTGTTGCAAAATGACCTCCACATGGCTCATCATGGCAAGCCTTCATGATATCAAATATTTTGTCTTCCCTTATGCACCTTCTCACAATGTTGTTAGGGCCAATGTAAAATAGATAACCTAATACCCAAGAGTATGAAAAACACTTATGTACCAGCTATCTCTTTTCCCTTGGAGAAAAGTGTGGTGGAATTTTCCCTATTACCAAATAATTGGCAATATCAGCATACCATGGAATGTGTACATTTAGAGAAAATAAGTGTTCATCTAGGAATGAATCATCCACCACTCCTTCATTTGATTATATTGGAAATCTTGAAAGAAAGTCTTCCACTACATTAGCTTTTCTAGGTTTTTCCACTATAGTAATGTCAAATTCTTGTAGGAGTAGCCATCTTACTAATCTACCTCCAACTATTGGCTTTTTCATCAAGTATCTGATGGTTGTATGGTATGTATGGGGAAAAAATTGAATAACCACTAATGCAATACCTAAATTTATTGATGGAATACACTATTGCAAGCATCTCCTTTTTTGTGACAGTATAGTTCAACTCTGCTCCTTGAATATTCTTGTTGATGTAGTAAATTGCATACTCTTTGTTACCTTATTTATAACCAAAAATTGCTCCAATAGAAAAATCTGAAGCATATGTATGTACATGAAAGGGTAAATTCCAATTAGGTCCCCTTAAAAAAGGTGCTTGATTTAAGGCTTTCTTCAACTCTTCAAAGGAGTGTTGGTGCTTTGATGCCTATTCAAATTCAA
This sequence comes from Sequoia sempervirens, assembly GCA_007258455.2. Classification (NCBI taxonomy): domain Eukaryota; kingdom Viridiplantae; phylum Streptophyta; class Pinopsida; order Cupressales; family Cupressaceae; genus Sequoia; species Sequoia sempervirens. The sequence continues at coordinate 172,358 of VDFB02110910.1, forward strand.
TGTCCTTACTCAACAAAATAAAAAATGGTGTAGTAATTTTATTGAAGTATTTAATAAACTGCCTGTAGTAGCATGTATAACCAAGGAAACTTTTGATATCCCTTTGCTTTTGTGGAACAAGTAATGTAGATATAATTTATATTTTTTGTGGATCAACTTGAATCCCTATATTGGATATAAAGTTCCCTAATACAATGCCTTGTGTCATCATCATAAAGCACTTTTCATTGCTAGTGATAGGTTCTATTCTTTACATTTTTTCAATACCTTTTGCAAATTGTTGAGGGCTTCCTCATAAGTCTCACCATATGTAGTGAAATCATCCATATATATCTCCATAAAGTCATGAGCTTAATCAGAAAATATGTTGAGTACTGCCCTTTGAAAGGTAGTTGGAGCATTGCATAAGCTAAAGGACAAAACAAAGTAGGCATAAGTACCCCACAAACAAGTGAATGTGGTTTTGTCCTGATCTTCTGGAGCAATTTTTATCTGATTGTAACCACTAAAACCATCTAGGAATGAAAAGTACTTCTTCCTAGCTAGAGAATCAAACACTTGATCTATGAAGGGCAATGGAAAGTGGTCTTTCTTGGTGGTTGTATTCAGTTCCTTGTAATCTACACAAACTCTCCACTTCCCACCTTTCTTAGGAATAATTACCAACGGTGAGACCCATTTACTGTCAGATATACGATAGATAAAGCCTACATCAAGGATTTTTTAAAGTTTAACTTTCACTATTTCTCTCAAGGCAAGGTTCATTCATCTCTGAGGTTGCCTAATGGGTCTATAACCATCATTTATATAAATCCTCTACATACATAGGTCAGGGTCTATGCCTTTAATATCATGGTAATCCCATGCATATGTTGTTGCATGTGCCTACATCATCGTGTGTAGGGAATTTTTCTATTCTTTAGTCAAGGCATTGTTTATGTTGAGCATTTTTCCTAGCATGACTTCTAGTTCCTTGGATGATTCTTGCACAAATGAAAGTTCAAGGCCTGGAATGATTGCTACACACTGTTGTGGTAGTAAGGAATGAAAGATCTAAGCTATTTCTTCTGAGGAATTGGTAGGTATAATACTTTGCAAGGGGTCTTGTAGGCATGTGATGCAGTCTTGTTGTTGCAGGCTCCTATCGCAGTTATTCTAGATTATGTGAGGAATGAGCTCATCTTCATCCAGATCATCCAATAAAGGGCTACATTCTATAGTCATCAATGTTTGCAGAGAATAGTTATCTTCCTCATCCAGAGTGGGCCAAATAGTTTTCTCAAGATTAGCATAAGATTGGGTTGGAGGATAGAGTACCAATTTATTGGTGATTGTCCCATTGGATATTATCATACTACCAGACCTACAACCTATAAATGCATCATTTGTAGCTAACCAGGGTCTTCCTAGGATGAGTGGGTAGCCTGCAAGATTAAACTTTGGTTGTAAAACTATAAAATCAATAGGATATTCCCAAGAATCTAATGCAATGACTATCTTCAATGATTCCTCTAGGCTTGACTATTGACCTATCAGCTAGTTGTAGAACAATTTGTGTAGGTATAAGGTTGGCTAACTAAAGTAACTACATTTTTTGCTTAGTCATAACATTGATTGCTACCCCTAAGTCTATCAAAGTGTTCTTAATAAGGGTCCCATTAATATTGGCATCCACTACTGGACTACCAGGGTTTGTATACTTAGGGACAATTATGTTCCCTAATATAATATCTGCAAAGTTTCCCAGGACATGGACTATTTGAGGATCATTCCTTCTTCTTCCTGGTTTCTTAAGACAAATCCCTTACAATTTTAGTATAAATAGGGATGTCTTTGATAGCTTGGATGAGTGGAATATTGATGCTCACATCTTTTAATTGACCCAAGAGGTCTGTCTCAGCGTGTGTGTGATGCTTTTGAATGGCTAAGCATTCAGGAAAAGGTGGCTTTGGACTTGAGGTAGTTTGGTGTACTTGATTTGACTCAGGTTCCAAAGGTGTTTTGTTTGAAGCTTCAACTACATGTGTTTCATCCTCTATTTTATTAATTTTGGGGGATGAAGATTCAACAAGTTGTTTTCCTTATTTGAGGTGGATATCAATCAACTCTACCCCAAAAGTGGGGTATTGCATAGCTTCATTATTATAAGCCTACTGGAAAGGCTTGTTGTTAGGGTTAGGTGTAGGTTAGGCAAGTATTTGTGGTGGCTTAGGTGGATGGGATGTAGGATTTGATGGAGGCATAATAGCTTGAAGTTGTTGTGGAGGTGGAAGCATAGGTTGCTAGTAGTTCATGTTTTCTTGTTACCATTGCTGACCTTTTTGCCACTGATTCTACTGTGTTGGCCATTGGGGATTGTAATTGGAACCCTATTATTTTGTTGTGGCCAAGGAATTAGTTGTTGTTGGTTCCAATTTTTTTAGAGTTGTGGCCATTTTTGAGGGTTTTTCCATGGATTTTGGTTTGTTGGTTAGGCCTAAGAATTCCAAGTAGAAATTTTTTTATTTCCAATGGGAAAGGATGAATTAAAGATAAGAGGGTCTTGTGGCATACCTTTTATTTTTTTCCATGGCCTCCTCTGAGTTATATAAAAGAGTCATCTTTCCTCTCCTTCAAGTGGTTGGAAATTGGGTTTGTCAACTTTATCTTGTTGGATACTAGCCACCTATTTGCATTTACAGTTTGCTTTCCTTTGCCTACAACTTGGACAATATTCAATGAGCATGGCCTCAGCTTCCCCCTACTTCTTCTTGATGTGGAGAGTGTCCAACTGAGTTGATAAGTGGTTGATAATTTCCTCCTTCATGTTGGACAATAGGTTGCTTAACTCTATCTTTGAAACCCCTATAGATGATTTGCCAATAGTGGATTTCCTATCTCCTCTTGGCCTTTTAGTGAAGGTCCTAGAATAATTCTTGCAGACCTTACAAATGTCTTGAAATGGTATTTGAGATATATCTCCTTTTCCAATGAGGTTTAGGGAATCCATATAGTCATCATTGAATCCCCTCAAAAATAACAACTTGAGGTACTCTTTAGACAACTTGTTCTATGGGTTTTTCTTCAAAGAAAATTGCAATCTCTCCACATAATCTTCTAGTGGTTCATCCTCCTTATGTGACATTCTAAAAATTTCATCTTTTCTCCTGTCAATTCCCCTACAATAGTCTTGGTACTTCTCCAAGAACAATGTCTTCATGGTATCCCAATCAGGAACAACATCCTTGCATAATCCCATGAACCATCTTAGGGCAACATCTTTTAGAGTTGCAGGGAAGAGTTTGAGCATGTATGCATCAGAATTATAGTCACAACTTTTGCATAGGACATCAAATTCAAATAGAAATGTATTTGGGTCCTCAATCATTAACCCATACAATACTGGTAAGGTTGAAGGAGGGATTTTCTTCAACATTGTATCCCTTTCCTAGTTAGTGATTGTAAACTCAAATGTTGCATGTTCATGATCATCATCCATTGCATCACCCATGGTGTGATATGTTCCCTCTGTAAGTGTAGTAGATGTTGGTGATAGATAAGTTTCTTCTTCAGTATTACCCTCGCTTTGAGTATTGGGCTCACCAATTTTTGTTATGGCTTCTTGGCATGTAGAGGGAAGGAATCTACCCAAAGAATCTCTCTACATCCACATACATGAATATGACTTTATAAAGCAATGGTCCTGCATAATGTTAGTGTATATTTTGGTGTTGAAAAGATTAAGTCTAACAATCCTAATGTTGAAAAAAAAATGTAAACTATGAAAGTGTTTAAAAAAACAAGAATATGAAGATAGCACCATCCACAACAATGGAGCCAAAAATGTAGATTCTAAACTAATGTATTGTAAACTTGGTAGAACCTACACAATTTAGAGGTTTATTTGACCGAGCAGTCCACTCAACATTGCAAAGACTACATTAAATGTCAACCTAAGGTTTATAAACTTGTGATGGTGCAACATTGTATATGCCTTCAAGAAAAATAAACCTAATATTATATTCTATTAACTCTATTTTTGCAGTGCATAGCATTTACATAGATTAAGAAAGAAACAAATTAGACCCTAATGACTGTGGTGCAGCTTAAGCTAGTTGATGTAAATAAAAGATCACTATATCAACTCAAACTAAATCAGAGCCATAGATGTTATCATTATATAAAGTACTATTGATTTAACCATTACATGCATGTTCACTTTCAGACATTTCACATTACAATAAGAAAAGTATGATTCTGAGTTTAATTTTCATTCGGTTCCGTAGCAGCAAAACAAAAAACTATTTAAACAAGATAACAAATAGAAAATAGGAAGGTGAAGAATGAGTTACCTTGGTGACTCTCAGTGGCTGTTCCTCACTAACTAAAATCTTTCTGGTTTATACATCTGAGTAGAGTGTTATTGTTCATTTCTCATGAGAGCATATGGATCTTCTTCCTGTTATTGATTATTTGAATATCCATCATGTCTTGAAACTAAAAAAAAAACTAATAATGAAATACTAAAAAAAAACTTACACCAAATAAATTCTCAACCTTCCACTCCTCAAATGTTGAGGCATCTCACTGACGCTATAATTAATGAGCAAGTGCAATCTCCAATGGATGTCTTCTCTTTGTTGGTAATCATCCCATGATGGCTCATGGAACTCCCACAGTTTTTGTTGTCCTAGTCTTCCTTTTGTTGCAGGTTATAGCTTCCAATTGCTACATGCTATAGTTCCTCCTTGGTTGTAAAAAGGTTAATTCACAAAGCATGTGCACAAGACTAATTACCATAATTAAAACATAGAATTTCATCCACATTTCATGCATACTCACATATAAACCATGCATTACCATTATGTCATAACCTTATTTCCATCATTATGATTTAGGTCCAAGTCTACACTGACAGAGGTATGAAAGGGTGGTGTAAATATACAGATATTTTTTGGAGGCATATATAAAATTAATCTAAAAGTATAAGCATAGAAGTAATAGAAAATAGCTATGCTTAGATGGCCATTAATTTTTCTATTTACATTGCTTAGCCTATGTGGTCTAAATTACGATATTCATCCTTCCAGTCATTGACTTGTATAGATATTTGCTTTAGGTGACTCATCATCTCTTCTTAGCATACATCTTATCACCACTAGTGTACTAACATGTGAAAATGTATGAAAAATTAAAATGTTGAAGAAAAAATGTTAATTTACCAAGCATAGACATCTCAAATTCCTTTTGAATCTCTTCTACAAAATTCTTGCACATCTTTTCATTGTTACCACCAAAAATAATGTCATCAACATAGACAACAACAACAAACTAATGCTCACTTTTTGTCTTGATATAAATATTGTTGTCTACAATCCCTCTTTTTAATCCTTGTTGATGTAGGTACTTGTCTAATCTATAATACGAAGCCCTAGGGGCTTTTTTGAGTCCATACAATGCTTTTTTCAATTTGCACACATAATCCTCATTTTCAAACAACTGAAATCCTTTAGGTTGCTCAATATACACTTCCTCTTCAAGATTACCATTGAGAAATGGTGACTTGACATCCATATAATATACTTTTAAATTTTTATAGACTGAATATGCCAAGAACATCCTAATTGCTTCCAATCTGGCCATAGGAACAAAATTTTCTTCAAAATCAATACCTTCTACCTAAGCATATCCTTTGCAGAATAGTCTCACCCTATTTATCATTACCTTCTCTTCTTCATTTAGTTTGTTTTTGAATACCCACTTAGTGCCAATCACATTCTTATCCTTAGGTATTGGAACTTGCTCCCAGATCTCATTCTTTTCAATCTAATTTAATTCTTCTTCCTTTACTTTTTTCCATTTCTCATCTTTGTAGACCTCTGCAAAAAATTTAGGCTCAATTTTAGATAATAGAAATTTTTTTACCTATTCATTCATTCTTGCTAAAATTCTCCTAGTCATAACTCCATCATTCTTGTCTCCAAGATTTTAGAATGATTTTTCTTAACATACTTAGCTTGAGATTTTACATTTTCTCTTTTAGACTCTTCTTCTATCTCTTCATATTTACTTTCATCTTCTTCTTTTGCAATAGCTAATTTTTTAAAATATTGATTCCTTTTAACTGATGGAAAATGATATAGATATTCATCAGTTCTCACATTTATACTCTCAACAATATTGTCCAGGATCTTATTATAGAATTTATATGCCTTGCTTCTTAATGAGTAGCCAAGAAAGATACCTTCATCTGATCTAGACTCAAACTTTCTAGATTTTCTTCATCCCTTTTGTTGTTGCATCTACTTCAAAATCTAAAATACTTGAGATGCAGGTCTGCCATACAAAAACTGGTGTCTTGCAATTTTTTACTCTCATTAGTCCTCTTTTAAGGATATGTACAATAGTATGAACTGCTTCTCTCTAGTATATATCAGGAAAATTGGCTTCATTTAGTATTTTCCTAGCCATCTCTTGAATTGTTCTATTTTTCCTTTTAGCCACTCCATTTTGTTGAGGAGTTCTTGTAGTTGAATAATATCTTATTTTTCTATGTTCTTCACAAAATTCTTCAAAATCATTAGAATTAAACTTTCCACATCTAGCATACATTATGCATTTACTATTTGACCCCATTTCATTTTCAACCATAGCCTTAAAAATCTTAAATCTATTGGAAGCTTTAGATTTTTCTCTCAAGAAGGAAACACAATTCATTCTTGTAAAATCATTAATGAATAACATAAAATACCTTTCTCGTTCTAGGTTTTTTGTCTTTATAGGTCCACATAGGTCTATATGAACCAACTCCAATGGTTTTATAATAGAATGCTCCTTTCTCTTGAATCTTATTTTTGTGTGCTTCCCTAGTTGACATTCTTTGCAGAAGGTGCTTGCAAGCTTAGTAATTTTTTGGCATATCTCTCACAACATGCATGCAATTGATCTTCACAAAATCATCAAAGTTGATATACCCCATTTTCTATGTCATAGCCAAATTTCATTTGATTATCCCAAAATACAACTTATTCCTTTGTATTTAGTGAGATTGTATAGATTTCCTTCTAACTTACTTGCTTCTGCAACAATCTTTCCATTTTTCTTGATTTCATATCCTTCAGCATGGAAAGTGAGATTATAGCCCTTATCACACATTTGAATTACACTCAAAAGATTATGCTTTAGTCCTTCAACATATACAACATCCATTTTCCTAGATCTTCCATCAATGCTTAGAGATACTTTTCCATAAATTCTTGTAGTAGTATTATCACCAGATTTAATTGAACCACTATTCCACTTCTTCAAGCTGATGAACTTACTTTTAGCTCCAGTCATGTGACTAGAGTGTTGGCATAATGTTTTCATTGATGTCAAAGGACAGATTAGTGGGATCCTAAGGACATTCGTGTTTTATGGATCAAGTGCTTGGAAGAATTGTGGAAATTGATGGAGAGAAGAGCATGTTTTGCAAGTACTACAAAGTTGCTCAAAAGTTGCAAAGTTGTCATTAAATGTCACAATTTCATAGAGATTACTTCCAGAAGTCAGAGAAGAAAAATAAGGCTAGATTTGATATGGGTTTCTCAAGTGAATTCTATTGGTATCATTCACATGATCAAAAGACTTGCAATGTGCTCAAAACTATTTTATTTATGCTCTCTGGTTGAACTAGGGTTTTGCAAATAAACCCTATGTGTTGCAGTCATGGCATTGGTCAAGTTTTATAGTTTGGATTTGACTATTTGTTGGTGGTAGCGAGTTACTTAAGTGACAACTTAAGCCTTTAATGTCATTGTGGTAATCGGTCCCTTTACCTAGTGCTACTGATTGGCTCAATGGAGTGTGCATTGGGATAACTCTTCACATCAATGTTTGAATTGATTGAGACTTTGTTGATGGTCAAAACAACACAACAACATTAAACAAAATATTACTATTCTATTTCTCCTGAAAGATAAAGATAACACATGGAGATCTAACTCCCAAGGTCTTGGTAATTAGTTCTTAATTATGTTGATTTCACTCAGTGGTTGATATGACTGTAATGTTCAAGGGGCCTTTGCTAGTAACAAAGAACAAGAATGCATAGCATCAAGTAGTCTACGTTTTGGGGGTTTTAAATAAAAGAAAAAGATAAATCAGAGCTTTAAATCAAAGAAACGTGAATAAAATTCTTACACATCCAGACATGCATATTAATAATGAGTGTTTATTCCACCTAACCACAACTATAGCAAGATGCAATCCATAGAATAAAATATGCTACTACATACATCCATAATGCTAATTCAGATACCATCAATAATCACTAAACTTACTTCAAACAAATCACCCACTCATCATCCAAAACACAGATCAAATGAATACAATAACAATTTAATTCACAGATAATCCAATGATATGATCTTGAATCTAGTTCCTTCTATTAACTTTCATCAAATAAGGAACAATTAAGCACAACAAAATCACTGGCGTATGGATTGATCATGTACCATTAACCTTATCAAAATGGATCCAAACTTTGAAAATCATGACATGAAAACATATGAAAACTGTAAAATAATCAAGCCTTTTTACTGAACTTTTTAAAGTATCTTTCTAAAACATTGAAATCCTAGATCTAGTTTCTATCTTCTATCATCAGGTGGCTGATCTTTCTTCAATTAGCCGACCTTTACAAAGTAGATTCTAATAATACATATAGGGTGCCACATGCACAAATTTCTCAATTATCAACCGAGATCCACCATTCATGGAGTTGAAACTGAGCGCAGAAGTAGACTCAAGAACCCCTGTTTTCAAGGTTGATCACTCTGTTGTAAAAAAGGAAATCTGATACCCCAAAAAGGAAGTGAAACCCACAGATTGGACTCAGAGTTGAACTTATGTCAAAATCCACAAAAAGAGGAGAAGAGCAGATGGAGTATGACACAAAGAGTCAGTCACTTTTGCACTAAATGCTCAAGGATGTACTCATCATAACTGGAGAATATCTGTTGAAGAGTACTTAAATCCGGCCCATCCAACCAATCACCTTCAAATTTAATTCTTTCAAATTCTGTAGAAACCAACTTTTGCATCTCCTTTAACTTAATTAGCTCCTTTCTAGCAATTCTTACCTCCTCCCGGATATCCATAAATTGATCCAACAATAAATTCTCCCCATCATCTCCCTTTTGCATAATCTCCTCAAACCTACTCCTCCATCTCTCCCTTAGTTTATCCAACGACATGCCTTCTTTATTGGAGGAATCTAAGTTGATTAAAAAGGCTACAACCGCCTCTAACTCAATCATCTGTTGATTCTTGAGTCTTTACTCATTTCTCGGACTTCTTCTTGATGTCCATGCATAGCCCTAGACTTGTATCTTATGATGCTCATAGTTTTCTCCACAAAATCTTCATAACCCAGCTCAAGAATTGAATATTCTATCAAGGTGGATTTGGGCACTTTGCTGACGTCTTCAAGCCTTTTAACATATTCCTTATATTCATCATCCTGCTTGTCCAAATCCTTAGCTTGCTAGTCTAGATCTTCTGCTAATTCAAGAGTAGCTTTATGAATCTTAGAACCGCCAACAAGAACATCATCAACCTCTTGGTTGAGCTTATCCAACCACTTATCCATCATCCCTACTTTTCCTTTCATTTGAATCAAATCATCTGCTTCCCTTTTTGTTAACAAAACTGGGGATTCAGGAAGAGCAGCTTGTTGAGAAATGGGACTTGAAACATCTTTCAAGAAACCATGGAGCTGATCCAATTGAGCCTTAAGCTCATCCTTTCTTTGCTTATCTTTAATCATCCGAGATTTTGTTGAAGAGGCCACAATGTTAATCAAACTCATCTGCTGGTTTCTCGTAGGCTTTCCCAAATTCACTGCCCCCAACTGATAATTTGTGATTTGCATATCATCACGGTTCTTCTCCATTATAGGTACGACACATTCAACAATGATCTCTCCAACATCAGTGAGCCTAGTAGAGTGAAGAACCCGAGCCTTCTTCTTAGGTTTCTCTTTCCCAATTTCTTTCATCATTTCTTCCCAATTCAACGGTTGTGGTTGAACAACTTGTTTTCTCTCTAAGTCCGATTTTAACCAAGTAGGAGCAATAGGAGTAGTGGCTTCCTGGGCTAAAGAAGAACCAATAGTAGTGGAAGATAGAGGTTGCAACAATGTAAGCCTTGGTTTGAGAATCAACTTCTTGCACATTTTGTTGATCACTTTGTTCCCTTTCCTGTGTTAACCTTTCTGCTTCCTCTTTATCCTTTTGATCTTGTAGCCTCTTAGCCTCCAACTCCTTTTTTAAACATTCTTCTTCCTCTTTCTTCTTTTCTAACATTTCATCTCGCTGCTTTTTCAGCTCTTCAACATAGTCCCATGCCTCCTTGGACTTCTTCGCATGTTCAACAATCTCAACATCCTCTCTTTCCCTTTTCAAACGTTCTTGCTCTTCCTTTTTCCTATAAGCTTCTTCTTGTTCTTTGAGCTTAGCTTCAATAGCTTCTTTTTCTCTTCTTTGCTGAGCCTTTTCCTCCTCAAGGTCATGGATTTTCTGCTGCAATATCAACTTATCCCTTTCTTCTTGATTTTTGAGCTCCTGCTCCTTTTGTTGTTGCTGTTGAGCCAATTCATCAGCCTTGACCTTATCTTCCAACTCCTTCTACTTGACTGCCAATTTAGATTGTGCATTGGACTCCTCCTCTTGTTGCTTAGCTAATGCCTCAGCTTGTGCCTTAGCATCCTCTTCCTGTTGCTTAGTTGATGCCTCGACTTGTGCCTTAGCATCAACTTCTCTTTTCGCCTCTTCAAAGAGTTTCCATTGATCTTCCTCAGTCAATATGTGCTCAGTCCCTGCATCATCTATCATATCAAAAGATGTTAATGTCGGATGCTCTTTATCAGATGCAGTCTTTTCCGAATCCGTTTCTATATTATGTATCTCAATTTGACCCTCCATTTGCTTTCAAAAATTTGCTTCACTATGGAGAGCTCCCTTTGGTGATTCTTGGCCTAATTCTTGTGCCTCAGAGGGTTGAGTAGATGCCTCCCCTACAACAGATGCAAAAGCACCCACCTTCGCAGTTTTTTCATCTTCCTGTACCTCTGGAAGGTTTTGAGGAACCACCTCCTCTTCTTGTGCACTAGAAGGAATAAACTCTAAATGTTCTTTAGGTGCCATCCTTCTCTTTTCCCTTTTATATCCTTGGGTGGTACCTGCAGCCTTCCTCTTCTTAGATGATGTAGCCTCGGCTTGATTAGTCCTCAAACTAACCCATTGAATACTTATGTCCAGCACTCGTCTTGCAATCTGCTTTATGTCGATTGTCTCCTTAGCATTCCAATCTATTGGATCAAGATCTTTAGTCCCAATCTTGCCTGCATCATACCCGGGATCGAAAACAATCCCATCATCAAACAATGCTTCTGGAATGTCCTCTTTTATCCCAAACTCAATCATAAGTGGGATAGGTATCCTTTCATAATTCTTCTTCCTAAGATCATACTCATCTTGCAAGTCCTCCCAAAAATCCTCCAACAGATTAAAGTGTTTCTCAAAGACATTAGGGAGCAAAGCCCTCATCTTGTGTTTGGGGTCATAGCATTTCCTGGCCGTGTATAGGCCCAACTTCAAATAAACTAATTCATCACAAATAGTCTTAGCTCCCTGAATGTGTGGACAATAAAAGGCTCCCAGCTTCATTGGAAATTTATGGCAACCAGTCTTGTGCTTGTTGCTAAACTGGAAATTCACAGCCAAGGCTTGATAAATAAACTCCATTAAAATGATCCTATCACCACAACATCTAGGTAGCAAATGGGGGTGACCATCAAAGCCTGCTAACCTGAAATAAGTGAATGTGGGGTACTAGATAAACCAATG